>ONZH01002762.1:0-142182 GCA_900303285.1 Rhinella marina
GCACCACTGTTGTGCGTTCTGTGTGCCAGCAAAACCCTGTTAATATACCTGGTGCGTATAGGCATCTATTGACTTCTGGCAGTATACGGCTGTATACGCCAAGTATTTTTCTAAAAAAATAAAGTTATTTGCACCACTGTTGTGCGTTCTGTGTGCCAGCAAAACCCTGTTAATATACCTGGTGCGTATAGGCATCTATTGACCTTCTGGCAGTATACGGCTGTATACGCCAAGTATTTTCTAAAAAAAAAGTATATTTGGCACCACTGTTGTGCGTTCTGTGTGCCAGCAAAACCCTGTTAATATACCTGGTGCGTATAGCATCTATTGACCTTCTAGCAGTATACGGCTGTATAGCCAAGTGTTCTCCTAAAAAATAAAGTATATTTGCACCACTGTTGTGCGTTCTGTGTGCCAGCAAAACCCTGTTAATATACCTGGTGCGTATAGGCATCTATTGACCTTCTGGCAGTATACGGCTGTATACGCCAAGTATTTTTTAAAAAATAAAGTATATTTGGCACCACTGTTGTGCGTTCTGTGTGCCAGCAAAACCTGTTAATATACCTGGTGCGTATAGGCATCTATTGACCTTCTGCAGTATACGGCTGTATAGCCAAGTGTTCTCTCAAAAAATAAAGTTATTTTGGCACCACTGTTGTGCGTTCTGTGTGCCAGCAAAACCCTGTTAATATACCTGGTGCGTATAGGCATCTATTGACCTTCTGCAGTATACGGCTGTATACGCCAAGTATTTTTCTAAAAAAATAAAGTATATTTGGCACCACTGTTGTGCGTTCTGTGTGCCAGCAAAACCTGTTAATATACCTGTGCGTTGCATTTGACCTTCTTATACGGTATAGCCAGTATTTTCTAAAAAAAAAAGTTATTGCACACTGTGTAAAACTCTAGCAGTATAGGACCGGCTGATATACGCCAAGTGTTCTCCTAAAAAATAAAGTATATTTGGCACCACTGTTGTGCGTTCTGTGTGCCAGCAAACCCTGTTATATACCTGGTGCGTATAGGCATCTATGGACCTTCTGGCAGTATACGGCTGTATAGCCAAGTGTTTTCCTAAAAAAAAAGTATATTTGGCACCACTGTTGTGCGTTCTGTGTGCCAGCAAAACCCTGTTAATATACCTGGTGCGTATAGGCATCTATTGACCTTCTGGCAGTATACGGCTGTATACGCCAAGTGTTCTCCTAAAAAATAAAGTATATTTGGCACCACTGTTGTGCGTTCTGTGTGCCAGCAAAACCCTGTTAATATACCTGGTGCGTATAGGCATCTATTGACCTTCTAGCAGTATACGGCTGTATACGCCAAGTGTTCTCCTAAAAAATAAAGTATATTTGGCACCACTGTTGTGCGTTCTGTGTGCCAGCAAAACCCTGTTAATATACCTGGTGCGTATAGGCATCTATTGACCTTCTGGCAGTATACGGCTGTATACGCCAAGTATTTTTCTAAAAAATAAAGTATATTTGGCACCACTGTTGTGCGTTCTGTGTGCCAGCAAAACCCTGTTAATATACCTGGTGCGTATAGGCATCTATTGACCTTCTAGCAGTATACGGCTGTATACGCCAAGTGTTCTCCTAAAAAATAAAGTATATTTGGCACCACTGTTGTGCGTTCTGTGTGCCAGCAAAACCCTGTTAATATACCTGGTGCGTATAGGCATCTATTGACCTTCTGGCAGTATACGGCTGTATACGCCAAGTGTTTTCCTAAAAAATAAAGTATATTTGGCACCACTGTTGTGCGTTCTGTGTGCCAGCAAAACCCTGTTAATATACCTGGTGCGTATAGGCATCTATTGACCTTCTAGCAGTATACGGCTGTATACGCCAAGTGTTCTCCTAAAAAATAAAGTATATTTGGCACCACTGTTGTGCGTTCTGTGTGCCAGCAAAACCCTGTTAATATACCTGGTGCGTATAGGCATCTATTGACCTTCTGGCAGTATACGGCTGTATACGCCAAGTATTTTTCTAAAAAATAAAGTATATTTGGCACCACTGTTGTGCGTTCTGTGTGCCAGCAAAACCCTGTTAATATACCTGGTGCGTATAGGCATCTATTGACCTTCTAGCAGTATACGGCTGTATACGCCAAGTGTTCTCCTAAAAAATAAAGTATATTTGGCACCACTGTTGTGCGTTCTGTGTGCCAGCAAAACCCTGTTAATATACCTGGTGCGTATAGGCATCTATTGACCTTCTGGCAGTATACGGCTGTATAGCCAAGTGTTCTCCTAAAAAATAAAGTATATTTGGCACCACTGTTGTGCGTTCTGTGTGCCAGCAAAACCCTGTTAATATACCTGGTGCGTATAGGCATCTATTGACCTTCTGGCAGTATACGGCTGTATAGCCAAGTGTTCTCCTAAAAAATAAAGTATATTTGGCACCACTGTTGTGCGTTCTGTGTGCCAGCAAAACCCTGTTAATATACCTGGTGCGTATAGGCATCTATTGACCTTCTGGCAGTATACGGCTGTATACGCCAAGTATTTTCCTAAAAAATAAAGTATATTTGGCACCACTGTTGTGCGTTCTGTGTGCCAGCAAAACCCTGTTAATATACCTGGTGCGTATAGGCATCTATTGACCTTCTAGCAGTATACGGCTGTATAGCCAAGTGTTCTCCTAAAAAATAAAGTATATTTGGCACCACTGTTGTGCGTTCTGTGTGCCAGCAAAACCCTGTTAATATACCTGGTGCGTATAGGCATCTATTGACCTTCTGGCAGTATACGGCTGTATACGCCAAGTATTTTCCTAAAAAAAAAGTATATTTGGCACCACTGTTGTGCGTTCTGTGTGCCAGCAAAACCCTGTTAATATACCTGGTGCGTATAGGCATCTATTGACCTTCTGGCAGTATACGGCTGTATAGCCAAGTGTTCTCCTAAAAAATAAAGTATATTTGGCACCACTGTTGTGCGTTCTGTGTGCCAGCAAAACCCTGTTAATATACCTGGTGCGTATAGGCATCTATTGACCTTCTGGCAGTATACGGCTGTATAGCCAAGTGTTTTCCTAAAAAATAAAGTATATTTGGCACCACTGTTGTGCGTTCTGTGTGCCAGCAAAACCCTGTTAATATACCTGGTGCGTATAGGCATCTATTGACCTTCTGGCAGTATACGGCTGTATACGCCAAGTGTTCTCCTAAAAAATAAAGTATATTTGGCACCACTGTTGTGCGTTCTGTGTGCCAGCAAAACCCTGTTAATATACCTGGTGCGTATAGGCATCTATTGACCTTCTGGCAGTATACGGCTGTATACGCCAAGTGTTTCTCTAAAAAATAAAGTATATTTGGCACCACTGTTGTGCGTTCTGTGTGCCAGCAAAACCCTGTTAATATACCTGGTGCGTATAGGCATCTATTGACCTTCTGGCAGTATACGGCTGTATAGCCAAGTGTTCTCCTAAAAAATAAAGTATATTTGGCACCACTGTTGTGCGTTCTGTGTGCCAGCAAAACCCTGTTAATATACCTGGTGCGTATAGGCATCTATTGACCTTCTAGCAGTATACGGCTGTATACGCCAAGTGTTCTCCTAAAAAATAAAGTATATTTGGCACCACTGTTGTGCGTTCTGTGTGCCAGCAAAACCCTGTTAATATACCTGGTGCGTATAGGCATCTATTGACCTTCTAGCAGTATACGGCTGTATAGCCAAGTGTTCTCCTAAAAAATAAAGTATATTTGGCACCACTGTTGTGCGTTCTGTGTGCCAGCAAAACCCTGTTAATATACCTGGTGCGTATAGGCATCTATTGACCTTCTGGCAGTATACGGCTGTATAGCCAAGTGTTCTCCTAAAAAATAAAGTATATTTGGCACCACTGTTGTGCGTTCTGTGTGCCAGCAAAACCCTGTTAATATACCTGGTGCGTATAGGCATCTATTGACCTTCTGGCAGTATACGGCTGTATACGCCAAGTGTTCTCCTAAAAAATAAAGTATATTTGGCACCACTGTTGTGCGTTCTGTGTGCCAGCAAAACCCTGTTAATATACCTGGTGCGTATAGGCATCTATTGACCTTCTGGCAGTATACGGCTGTATAGCCAAGTGTTTTCTAAAAAATAAAGTATATTTGGCACCACTGTTGTGCGTTCTGTGTGCCAGCAAAACCCTGTTAATATACCTGGTGCGTATAGGCATCTATTGACCTTCTGGCAGTATACGGCTGTATACGCCAAGTGTTCTCCTAAAAAATAAAGTATATTTGGCACCACTGTTGTGCGTTCTGTGTGCCAGCAAAACCCTGTTAATATACCTGGTGCGTATAGGCATCTATTGACCTTCTGGCAGTATACGGCTGTATACGCCAAGTATTTTCCTAAAAAATAAAGTATATTTGGCACCACTGTTGTGCGTTCTGTGTGCCAGCAAAACCCTGTTAATATACCTGGTGCGTATAGGCATCTATTGACCTTCTAGCAGTATACGGCTGTATAGCCAAGTGTTCTCCTAAAAAATAAAGTATATTTGGCACCACTGTTGTGCGTTCTGTGTGCCAGCAAAACCCTGTTAATATACCTGGTGCGTATAGGCATCTATTGACCTTCTGGCAGTATACGGCTGTATAGCCAAGTGTTCTCCTAAAAAATAAAGTATATTTGGCACCACTGTTGTGCGTTCTGTGTGCCAGCAAAACCCTGTTAATATACCTGGTGCGTATAGGCATCTATTGACCTTCTGGCAGTATACGGCTGTATACGCCAAGTATTTTTCTAAAAAAAAAAGTATATTTGGCACCACTGTTGTGCGTTCTGTGTGCCAGCAAAACCCTGTTAATATACCTGGTGCGTATAGGCATCTATTGACCTTCTAGCAGTATACGGCTGTATAGCCAAGTGTTCTCCTAAAAAATAAAGTATATTTGGCACCACTGTTGTGCGTTCTGTGTGCCAGCAAAACCCTGTTAATATACCTGGTGCGTATAGGCATCTATTGACCTTCTGGCAGTATACGGCTGTATACGCCAAGTGTTTTCTAAAAAATAAAGTATATTTGGCACCACTGTTGTGCGTTCTGTGTGCCAGCAAAACCCTGTTAATATACCTGGTGCGTATAGGCATCTATTGACCTTCTAGCAGTATACGGCTGTATAGCCAAGTGTTCTCCTAAAAAATAAAGTATATTTGGCACCACTGTTGTGCGTTCTGTGTGCCAGCAAAACCCTGTTAATATACCTGGTGCGTATAGGCATCTATTGACCTTCTGGCAGTATACGGCTGTATACGCCAAGTGTTTTCCTAAAAAATAAAGTATATTTGGCACCACTGTTGTGCGTTCTGTGTGCCAGCAAAACCCTGTTAATATACCTGGTGCGTATAGGCATCTATTGACCTTCTGGCAGTATACGGCTGTATACGCCAAGTATTTTCCTAAAAAATAAAGTATATTTGGCACCACTGTTGTGCGTTCTGTGTGCCAGCAAAACCCTGTTAATATACCTGGTGCGTATAGGCATCTATTGACCTTCTGGCAGTATACGGCTGTATACGCCAAGTTTCTCCTAAAAAATAAAGTATATTTGGCACCACTGTTGTGCGTTCTGTGTGCCAGCAAAACCCTGTTAATATACCTGGTGCGTATAGGCATCTATTGACCTTCTGGCAGTATACGGCTGTATACGCCAAGTGTTTTCCTAAAAAATAAAGTATATTTGGCACCACTGTTGTGCGTTCTGTGTGCCAGCAAAACCCTGTTAATATACCTGGTGCGTATAGGCATCTATTGACCTTCTAGCAGTATACGGCTGTATAGCCAAGTGTTCTCCTAAAAAATAAAGTATATTTGGCACCACTGTTGTGCGTTCTGTGTGCCAGCAAAACCCTGTTAATATACCTGGTGCGTATAGGCATCTATTGACCTTCTGGCAGTATACGGCTGTATACGCCAAGTATTTTTCTAAAAAATAAAGTATATTTGGCACCACTGTTGTGCGTTCTGTGTGCCAGCAAAACCCTGTTAATATACCTGGTGCGTATAGGCATCTATTGACCTTCTGGCAGTATACGGCTGTATAGCCAAGTGTTCTCCTAAAAAATAAAGTATATTTGGCACCACTGTTGTGCGTTCTGTGTGCCAGCAAAACCCTGTTAATATACCTGGTGCGTATAGGCATCTATTGACCTTCTGGCAGTATACGGCTGTATAGCCAAGTGTTCTCCTAAAAAATAAAGTATATTTGGCACCACTGTTGTGCGTTCTGTGTGCCAGCAAAACCCTGTTAATATACCTGGTGCGTATAGGCATCTATTGACCTTCTGGCAGTATACGGCTGTATACGCCAAGTGTTTTCCTAAAAAATAAAGTATATTTGGCACCACTGTTGTGCGTTCTGTGTGCCAGCAAAACCCTGTTAATATACCTGGTGCGTATAGGCATCTATTGACCTTCTGGCAGTATACGGCTGTATAGCCAAGTGTTCTCCTAAAAAATAAAGTATATTTGGCACCACTGTTGTGCGTTCTGTGTGCCAGCAAAACCCTGTTAATATACCTGGTGCGTATAGGCATCTATTGACCTTCTGGCAGTATACGGCTGTATACGCCAAGTGTTCTCCTAAAAAATAAAGTATATTTGGCACCACTGTTGTGCGTTCTGTGTGCCAGCAAAACCCTGTTAATATACCTGGTGCGTATAGGCATCTATTGACCTTCTGGCAGTATACGGCTGTATACGCCAAGTGTTCTCCTAAAAAAATATATATTTTGCAGAACGCGTGGCAAAAAAAAGTTAAACGCCTGAAATGCGGAGGGCTAGCGCAAAGGGACGTGGACGAGGACGGGGGCGCGGAAATGCTGGTGGGGGCACAAACCGCGTTGAAGCCAGTGGGGATACAATGCGTGCTGGTGAGGGGCAGCCAGCATTCCGCTCATCCAGCATCCCTGCCTTTATGGGACAGTTAAGCGGGGGGCGGGTTACACCGCTGTTGAGGCCTGAGCAGCGTGAACAGGTGGTGCAATGGATAGCCGATAACGCTTCCACTCACTTGTCCACCACCCAGTCATCCACACAGTCTCACTCTGACCCTCCTTCCTCCCAACCTGGCCAACAGAGTCATCCCACCCTTGACCCCTCCCAGGAGCTCTTTTCGGGTCCTTTTCCAGATGTGCTGCAAGAATCCCAGGAGCTACCAGAGGAATTTGTTTGTAGTGATGCCCAAACACTTGAGTATCCGCCATCTCCTGGTGATGTGGACCCGGAACCAGCATCTGTTATCATGAGCGATGATGATGAGACGCAGTTGCCATCAAGGGAGGCTGTTGGAATGTCCAGTGGGCAGGAGGAGGAGCAGAGTGAGGAAGTGGAAGAGGAGGTGGTGGACGACGAAATGACCGACCCCACTTGGCCAGGGGTGATGTCCAGCGGGGAAAGCAGTGAAGATGTGGTGGTCTGCGCATCACCGAAAAAGGCAGCAAGAGGCAGAGGGATGTCCAGAGGCAGAGGACAGTCCAGACAGAGAAGGCAGGCCACAGCCAGCAGGGCCGAAGCTCTTCCCGGCAGCAGGCAGTCGCGCGAAGCTCCCCCATCGAGGCCTCGTACTTCTGTGGTGTGGAGATTTTTTAATGTTTGCGCGGACGACAAACTGAGCGCGGTTTGCGCACTCTGCCACTCAAAACTGAGTAGGGGCTCTGAGAAGAGCAATCTGACCACCTCAGGCATGCGGCGTCACTTGGAAGTCAAGCACTGGGCTGAGTGGGAGAGAGCAAACGCAATACAACCTGCGCCCGGTCTTGCTGCCACTGCCTCTTCCCCTTTGTTGTGTGCTGCCACTGCGGTCCAGACCTCCAGCCAGGACACCTCCACATCTGCCTCTGCCTCGGCTACTTTGGGGCCTTCTCCTTCAGCCTCCCCTTCCCCCGCATCTTCGCCTGCACCTTCATACTCCTCGTCCCATCAACTGTCCATCTCGCAGGCGTTCGACCGCAGGCGGAAGTACGCCTCGAGTCACCCCCAAGCCCAAGCCTTAAACTGCCACATCTCCAAACTGCTGGCCCTGGAGATGTTGCCGTTTAGGCTTGTGGAGACGCAGGCCTTCCGCGACCTGATGGCGGCTGCCGCACCTCGCTATTCCGTCCCTAGCCGCCACTACTTTTCCCGGTGTGCCGTCCCCGCCCTGCACCAGCACGTGTCGCGTAACATCAGGCGGGCCCTGAGTTACGCAGTCAGCGCAAAGGTCCACTTGACCACCGACTCGTGGACAAGCGCTTGCGGCCAGGGACGCTACATCTCTTTGACGGCACACTGGGTGAATGTTGTGGAAGCGGGGACGGGGTCGCAAACAGAGACGGCCTACCTACCACCCCCGCCCAAGATTGCCAGCACGGGTTCTGATAAACCCCCCTCCTCTTCCTCCTCCTCCTCCTCCTCTGCCTTAACATTGCCCTCAGCCGCTAGCTGGAAGCGTTGCAGCACTGGCGCGGGGAGACGTCAGCAGGCGGTGCTTAAGCTCATCAGCTTGGGCGACAGGAAGCACAGCGCCCCAGAGGTGAGGGACGCCATATTGCAGCAGACGGAGATGTGGCTGTCGCCGCTGCAGCTAGGACCAGGCATGGTCGTGTGCGATAACGGCCGTAACCTGGTGGCGGCTCTGGAGCTTGCCGAACTCAATCACGTACCATGCCTGGCCCACGTTTTTAATTTGGTAGTCCAAAAATTTTTAAAGACTTACCCCAACCTGGCAGAGCTACTGGTGAAAGTGCGGCGCTTGTGCGCTCACTTTCGGAAGTCAACTGTAGCTGCTGCTAGCTTAAAAAAACTCCAGCAACGCCTCCATTTGCCTGAACATCGGCTGTTGTGCGACCTGCCCACTCGCTGGAATTCCACCTATTCCATGTTGGCCAGGGTGTGTGAGCAGCAGAGAGCATTGATGGAGTACCAGATGATGAATCCACGCGTGCCTCCAACTCAGCTCCCTCAGTTTGCCAACCACGAGTGGCCATGGATGGCAGACATATGCGATGTATTGCGTATCTTTGAGGAGTCCACCAAGAAGGTCAGCAGCGAGGACGCTATAGTGAGCCTAACCATCCCGCTCCTATGCGTCCTTAAAGAAACGCTCATCGCAATAAGGGAGAACGCATTGCACACAGAGGAGACGGGGGTAGGAGGAGACGCAACGGAGCTAGACAGTCAGACCACACTTTTGTCTGCTTCTCGGTGGCAGTTGCAGGAGGAGGAGGATGAGGAGGAGGACGACGTGGAGGTGGCTGTGGAAGAGGAGGAGGATGCTGGCGGCGAGGGTAGCAGTCAGGCTGTGTGCGTCCCATTGGTTCAGCGCGGATGGGGCGGAGAGGAGGCGGAAGAGGAAGAGGAGGAAATGGCAAATGATCCTTCTGGTGGGGGCAGTGACGTCATGCCTATTCAGAGTCTGGCACACATGGCTGACTTCATGCTGGGCTGCTTTTCCCGGGACACACGTGTTGTCCGGATATTGGAGAACAAACTATACTGGGTCTTCGCACTCCTGGACCCCCGGTATAAAGATAACTTCTCCTCTTTTATTCCGGTAGAGGAGAGGACGAATCGATTGCTGGAATACCAGAGGGAACTCGTGCAGAACATGATGGAGATTTTCCCACCCACCATCGCTGGCGGCAGAGAGGACAGTGTCTCCCGGAGTCTGACAACATCGATCAGGCCCACAGCCACCAGGGGAACACTATCCAAGGTGTGGGACACGTTCATGGCACCCCCTCGTGCAACTTCCATCACTGCGGGGCCCACTATCAGCAGGAGGGACAAGTATCGGCGGATGTTGCGGGAGTACCTGGCAGACCGTACCCCTGTCCTCCCCGATCCCTCGGCGCCCTACACTTACTGGGTCTCCAAGTTGGACACGTGACTGGAACTGTCCCTGTACGCCTTGGAGGTGCTTGCCTGCCCTGCCGCCAGCGTGCTATCAGAAAGGGTGTTCAGCGCAGCCGGGGGCATTATAACCGATAAGCGCAGCCGCCTGTCAACCGACAGTGCCGACAGGCTGACGCTAATCAAAATGAACAGCAAGTGGATTGACCCGGACTTTGCTTCTACAACAGTGGAAAGCAGCCAAAAGTGAAGTGCCATCTGTATGAAGTGCCATTTCCTCCTCCTCCTCCTCCTCCTCCTCCTCCTTAACCGCCGTAGAATTGCTCCATTAAAAAAAAAAAGAAAAAAATTATTATGGCTCAGCTCTTGGGCCTTAATACAATTTTTAAGAGGTCTCAGCTCTTGGGCCTTAATACAATTTTTAAGAGGTCTCAGCTCTTGGGCCTCCACACAATTTTTAAGAGGTCTCACCTCTTGGGCCTCCACATAATTTTTTCGAGGGCTCACCTCAAGGGCCTCCATATAATTTTTTCAAGGTCTCACCTCAAGCTAACTTTGCGCACTCATTAAAATATCTTCACAACAAGGACCTAAGAGCCCTCGATGGGAGAGCTTTGTGTGGGGGCCTGTTATAGGGAAGAGATGCGGCCCTGCGGGCTCTAGCCTGCCTTCTCCATAAGCCTCTGGCCACCCCACGGCCTCTTCCTGCCTTTTGCGGTCCTACGCATCCCTCAACATCCCCACTGCTTTACCTGCTAGACATGACACTGGGCCAGGTCGGGTCACTGACATCTCAAGCGCCAACAATTTGGGCATTTTAAGGCTTCTGCATGTGTTTGAGTTGTTTTTACATTTTAAAGAAGACATGTCTGACCACATCTCACACACACACACAATGACAATTAGGGGTGGGGTCTATTTGCTTTCCCCCTTGCCTATGCCATCTGTGGTTGTCATAGGCAACGTGATTTTAAGGGGTGCAGAATTTTTCTTCTTTTTTGTACAGTTTGGCTTGGGGTCCATGGCAATGTAGAGGAAAGAAGGTTTCCTTGTATTGTCTCACTTTACATAGAAGTTATATTGTGTTTGGAGTGTATTGTTGAGAGGCTGTGATAGTGGCGTAATAGTGCGACTTGGGCGCGTTATATGCACCCAGACATGCTTCCCCTGCTGTCCCAGTTGCATTCCAGCAGTGTTGGCATCATTTTCTGAGGTTTCAGGGTGGACTTGGTGACCTCCAAGTGGTCGAATTGAGATTTCCAAGTGGCGAGCATTTTTTTCCCATAGACTATAATGGGATTCGATAGTTGGTCGAATAGTCGAATAACGTGGTCTATTCGAATCGAAATTCGAACTTTCGAATATTTCACTACTCGCTCATCTCTATTAACTACGTGTTTCACTGACGCTCTGTCGGCTTCTTCAGGCTGACCCAGAGGAGTGGCAAACACCATAATTTACACAAACAAACAGGAAATGAGATCATTCGATTGACAGGTTCAGTCCACAGATACATTTAGTAGCATAATGATTAAAGCTGAATGATATATTGTGCAAATATATTATATACAGGCAAATAAATAATTGACTATATGGAGATATGGATGCCCGCGGCAGATGGGAGCTGCTTTGATACCACACAAGTGACTCCGTATACACTTCACAGTGTTATGCCTGACGTGCAAAACATGATCTGGTGAGTTGCGATCCCCGACAATTAGGGGCACTTTCGAAAAACAGTTCACACACAGGGGGCGTGGCCCTTCTCTATACCCTTTTGCAAGGTGAGGGACTGCAACTGTGACACCCATCACCCAAAACCACCACTAGGCCAGATAAAGTTCAGTCATCCAACCTGCCTCCATACCTCCTTAAAGGGGTTTTCTGGGAGTTTAATACTGATGACCTATCCTCAGTATAGGTCATCAGTATCTGATTGGTAGGGGTCTCATACCCAGGACGCCTGTCAATCAGCTGTTTGAGAAGGTACTAACACTCCTTGAGTGGCACGACCTTCTCCGTGTTTACCAATCAAAGCACCGTACTTTGTATAGCAACTGTGCTAGTCAAGGGCAGCCAGTATACAATGTAAGGTGCTGTGCTTGGCAAGCTGCAAGAAGGCTGCGATGTCAACTGACGAAAGCTATGCCTTCTCACTGATCAAATATTGATGACCTATCCAAATGATAAGTCATCAGTAGTAAAATCCCAGAAAACCCCTTTAACTTGTGCTAGAAACTGCTCTTTCAATTTGCTGCTTCAAACATTTCCACAGCGTCGATCCCCAGGGCGCAACGGCCTGAAGGAGTACACAACAGTTTAACAACATAAACACCTCTCATGCAGTCACAATTTATGACACAAAACAAAGAACGCACTATTCATAAATATGGCACAAAATAAAAATAATGGGGGCACCATTTTCTGATGCAAAATACAAAACTATTAATGTCTCCCCCACTGTGTTCAGGAAGCAAGATGCAGCAACAGTTTTGATGTGTTCCAATGGAAGATGCAGAGTGCTGTGTCTGGTAACATGCTCCACCATCTGAAGCCATATTATGGATGGGAGCAGCATGTGGTTGCAAAATAACAAGGCGTTGTGGTTCCTTGATGAATAAAATAGGCACAGTTTCCAGTGGATTTCATAACAAATTCCTAAAGCAGCCAAACCCTTAACCACTTATTAACCACTGATATGCATTTTTACGGCTGTCACTAAGGGGCCTTAGGCTGGGCTGCCGCCTTTTTATTGTGGCCCAGTCTAAGAGCTGCACAGGTCTTCTGTGCAATAGAAAGTGAGAACATGGCTTTCAGATGAGAGTCGCAATTCTGCTCTAATGGCCCAGATCGGCGCTCCTGCAATGGTGCCCACCACATGTAAGTGGTTACAGAGGGAGCAGGGAGATTGCAGGGTGCGGATGCCAGTACATGCAGGCCGGGGCCTAGTAAAAACCAAGCCTGCCTCCAGGGTGACAGAGAAGCACAGCCTGCTGGTGAATGTCAGTATAGCACTGACATTAAAAAGCATTGCACAATAGGAATAGTGCAATGTTCTTTTGAATATCCATATTAAACCCCTTGTGGGACTATTAAATGGTTAAACAAAGTAAAAAAAAAAATTAAATAAAAAACGTTTGAATAAAAAATATCCTTTTTTCCCATTGAAGAAACACTTTCCAATGGAAAAAATAGCAAAAATAAAATATTCTCCACATATTTGGTATTGCCGCATCTGTAACAACCTGCACTATGCAGTTATCATGTAATTTATCCTGCACAGTGAATGATGTAAAGAAACAAAAAGGTGCCAGAATTGCTGCTTTTTGCTTATTCGCATCAAAAAAACTGAAAAAAATCTATCAAAAAGTGCTACCTACCTCAAAATGATACAAATGATAACTACAAGGTGCCCCGCAAAAATCAAGCTCTCTCACAGCTCCGTAGAAAAACGTCTTGGGATAGGGATGCGACAATGCAAAAAACATTTTCTTCTAAGCATTTTTATTGCGCCAAAGTAGTAAAATGTAAACAAAAACTATGGGGTCATTTATTAAGACCGCTGCTGGTCTAAAGCTACTTTCGAATCTGCGTTGTGCTGTCCGGTTTTGAGATCTGCGCAGAGTCTCAAAAACTCAGCACAATGCTTCGGTTTTGTCCCCATTCATTGTCAATGGGGACAAAACTGACCAAACCATAACGGAGTGCACCAGAATGCATTCCATTCCGGTTTGTTGCGTTCCATAGGGGACACAAAATCGCTGCAAGCAGCATTTTTGTATCCAACATGGAAAACTGAAGCAGCTGCATCCGGCACAATCAGCGTTGAATGCGGCATCCTAGAGGGTGGAGGGAATGGTGCAATCACCGTTCCCTGTCATTGTGCCCGCTCCATACAATGGAATGCGATTCCTTATGAACTAATTTGTAACAAATCAAATTTCTTTTTGACGTTTGGCAAATCAGCCGAATCGAATTTTTGAAAACTTTGCTCATCACTATTTATAAAGTAAAAATTCATTATTTCAGTTTTTTTCTTATCCCCCTCCTAGAAAGAGTTAATAAAAGTTAATCAGTAAGTGATGTGTATACCGAAATGGCACAATTAAAAACTACAACTTGTCTCACACAAAACAAGCCCCCATATGGCTACATAGAAGGAAAAATAAAAAAAAGTTAGAGGTCCTGGAAGGTGAAGATGAAAAAAATCTCTTGGCCACCAAGGCCCAAAACAGGCTGGTCATTAAGTGGCCTGAAAAGCATTGAAAGGATTATCAGAGTTATTGAAAAAATGTGGTAGTGTAATAATGTAACAAAAAAAACCCTATACTCATCTGTTGGATCCACACTGCATTAGATAATCAAGAGAAATGGGAGGCCTCAGATGGATTGGAAGTGTGATGTTCCATCTACATGCACATTGCGGCTGATGGTCACATGATATGCCTGCACACATCGCCACTGAGGCCATTAATTGCCTGTCAGCAGTGAAATGAGATGGCACCTCACACTTCATATATATCGAGAGCCTTGAAGCAGAGTACAAGACAGCTTGGTGCTAGAACCGGAGCACCCTGGAAAGGTCAACCTATTTCTTTTAGCCCCTGCACCCTGTTTGCCCATATGAAAAGGGCACAACCTTGTTAATTATCATGGGCAGACTCACTACTGCACAGAATATCTACTCATGACCATCACTTTTATGTCTATTACTTGCATCAACAGCATCATCAATACCAGAAGTCATCAACATCTCAGGAGAAAGGGTTTAGAACATAAAGATGGAACATTTGAATTCTATGCAGATTTAGGTTTTAATATATTTTCCTGCCAACAATATTTCAGATTTCTATAATTTTTTTCAAAGCAAAGTCCCCCAAATTTTGTAAACTTATGCAATTTGCAATTGAGAAAATTTAGAATGTAGATATAAGATCTTGCAGCTTTATGGCTACTCTACTTTAGTTATAAAGAAGCACACTCCTAAACACATGCCACAACATTGTCATCCCTATGTATGTTTTCTGTAGAAAATGCTGTAGGGCACTGAAAGCTGGCATTTTGCAAAGGACAATTCAGGAAAAACTGGCTGAGTAAGAATTCTACCAAAATATTCATGCTGTTATATGAGAGCTACTGTACAATCTATTTACATAGTTCAATATGTATATTGGTGCTCATTTGATACAGAACGACTACTTCCCAAGCCTATCTATTTTAAGATCTTTTCTTATAACTTTAAATGATGGACTGTGTATTACTTTATGTACACTGCTATCAGAAGAATATTTAACAGTACATTTGGGACACTGGCATAGCTACCAGGGAAGCAGGGGAAGCAGCTGCTTCGGGGCCTGAGCTCAGAAGGGGCCCCGAAGCAGTACTAGATCAGGAAGAAGGCACAGGCTGCAGCTGTGTTGATGTTCTCGATTTTCCCTAAGCTTAGCAGTTGCAGCCTGCTAATACCACCTTTACTGTGCTGCCTTAACCAGTGCCCAGAGATTCTTAGCACTTGTTGGCCCTTTTGCCTTCACTCTGCGGTCCAGCTCACCCCAAACCATCTCGATTGGGTTCAGGTCTGGTGACTCTGGAGGCCAGGTCATCTGGCGTAGCACCCCATCACTCTCCTTCTTGGTCAAATAGCCCTTACACAGCCTATACATAGAGAGAGATATGTATGCGTATCTCTCTCTCTCTCTCTCTCTCTCTGTGTATATATATATATATATATATATATATATCATATTTGTATGATATATTGTGTCTATATACATGCATGTGCATAGGTGTGTGTATATATGTGTGTGTATATATATGTACGTATGTGTGTATATACTGTATATATATGCATGTTTGTGTATATATATATGTATGTATATATATATATATATATATATATATATACCCACATGTTTGTATTAAAGGTATCTGATCTCCAGCGGTCAGATCCCCACCAATCAGATACTTATCCTCTATCTTGTGGATTGGGGATAATATCTTGGGCCTTGTTCACGTTTCCATTTTTCACAGCATGCATGCTATAATACAGGAGGCTGGCAGAGGAAGGAGTGGGCAGAGGGTGGGATGTCTAGCTGGCAGCTGCATGCTGCCCACTCCTTCCTCTGCCATCCTCCTGTACTATAGCATGCGGTACATGGCAGCCTCCCCTCCCCGCTGCTCCGCTGTGTACTAGTGCTTACTTTGGCACTCTTAAATATGCATACAAGCGGTGCTAGGATAGTCCTGGGCTGGCATTGGGTGTGTGCATATGTAAGTGTGCCATAATTAGCATCTCTGCCATCTGTGCATGTCCTGGGACCCAAACAGCAGGGCACTAGACCACTGAAGCCAATTACTGGTTGCAGCAGTGATGTGTCACCTATGAAGCTTGTAAATGGGTCCTGTGCCACACAGGTGACGCGCCACCACTGCGGCCAGTCATTGGCTGCAGTGGTCATGTGCCACTTGTCAAAATGGACGCTAAAAATTACTGTAAATACATTTTAAGAAAGCGCAAAATAGCCACTAGTGGGGTTTTCATGTGATGAGGGATTTGCCAAGAAGTGTGTTAGGCGGGTGGCCCCATACAAAAATTTGCTGTGGGGCCCAGTCAGTTCTAGCTATGCCCCTGATTTGGGAAACTTAAAGGGGTTCTCCGGGCTTTTAAAATTGATGACCTATCCTCAGCTTAAACACCCAAAACCCCCGCCGATCAACTGTATGAGTAGTTGGCGCGCACAGTGTGCACGTGTCGTCTCCCATCTCTCTTTCTTCTGCTGCTATGTCTATGGAGAACGCCTTTAAAAAGAAAAAGTCCACACCCACTGATTACATTTAAGTTTCTCAATCTGATCAGATAGGCATGTCATCACAAACATCAGGTAGGTACAGTATGTCATAACTGTATTTATCTACCTTTTCAGCAATTTCGTGTTACTCTTTAGAGTCCTTCATGTGGAGCGAACCGCAGGGGAGGCGGAGAAGATGGGAATACTTGTACTCATGGTGGCAGTTCTTTGCTATGTCTCTCCCTGGGCATAGTGATACCTTTTCTTCCTCTTGGGGCACACTCTGTTTTTGGGGCTCCTGTCTAGGCAGGGCGCCTTGGTGCAGAAGAGCAGGGTCCCTGAATGGATGTGACAGCAATACAAGTGTTGGTTCAGGTTTTATGCAAGTCCACTGTACTTTCTAGGCCAGCTTATTACTAATAAGTGTTCATAGGAAGGCTTGTTAGCGTTTATCTGGCGGTGTAAAGGTGCCGCTGATTACCTGATGAACGAGCAAAATGCTAATTCATCAGGTAATCTAATCTTTCATGCGGTCACCTAAATTGTAGTTTGCCGGTAGGGAGATCGCATGTAAATGTAGAGGTCTCCTTCACTGACGAGCAGGGACTTGCCGGGAAGGAACATTTCCTTCCTTACAATCGTCTGCTAAGTTGTCCCGTGTAAAGTGACCTTAAGGCAGTCCAATAGATGGTTCACCATGAAAATGCAATGCAAGCTGATGTTCACCTAGCCTTTCTGCTGCCTAAGGCAGAAAATGTTGCAGATCTGGCTTTAAATTTTAGACTTTGCAATGCAAAGGATCAAACTTGGGGAAAATGTAAGGGAATGCATACTATAGTGATGAGCACAGTTGGCTACTGCCCAATGGCACAGAAAGAGTATATCAACTAACTACCGGCTCACAGAGACCTTAGAGGCATACAGTATCTCACAAAAGTGAGTACACCCCTCATAGGCTTTAGACCTATTGGCTCGTGACCTATAGAAGCTAACACTGGGAACAGAAGCCATTGGCTTCCGTACCCCAACACAACTTTTAAACAGGGGGAACTGGGAAAAACATCTGGATGTTTTGGCCTAGAGAAGCCCAGGAACATTGATGGAATTTTTGAGTGGCCATGACCCCCAAGGAGTTTTGGGCCCCAGGCAGCCACCCAAAACGCCTCATGGTAATCCACCATTGCTCAGGATATGATTTTTATTTAAACAAAGATGTAATTACTGTGCCAAAGAAGTAAAAGAAAGCAGATATAAATTTGGTATCACCATAATTGTATAGATACAGAAAATAAAGTAAAATAAACAAATTATAAAAAGTGACATGTACCCCAAAATGGTGTTCTGCATCCTTGGTGATTATACTATTGCTCATACAGTTACATCAATGGAAAACTATAAATGTTACAGCTTTTGGAATGCAATTGCTTTGCCCTAAAAGTTAAAAAAAAAGCCAGTAATGAAGGGTTTAATGAGGGTGATTTTTTCACATGTTGTTTTGATGCAATATTGGAAGCCAATACTAGTAGAGTGATGACACTCTCATTAGTAATCAAACCCAATAATAAATAAACCCATTAATAATAAAAAATAAAAAAAACCCAGTAAATTAAAAAGAGCATCAATTAAAAAATGCGCCAAAACGGGAAGGGGGAAAATTACCTATAGGGTCCTATTACACGGACATTAGGTTCTGCAGATAGTTCTTTACCGCTAATTGCTGGACTGCACCTGGACACATGAAATAATGGTAAGCGCTGCCACCAATTAGCAACCTGTGGCTGCTAATGAGCATCTGTAATTGCAACCTTAGCTTATCAAAACACTCAGGGTGCTGTCAGAAGTGACAGGTGCCACACAACCATTTTGTAATGTTGTGGACAAACTCCTCCAGAGAACTTTCATTCTCTGTGTGGATTTGTAAGGAGATGCAGTTAGGCGAGTTTGGACAGTCAACGTTAGAAATTTGTAGAGATGGGCAGGAAGGGTATTTCACCACCCTGGCTCGCCAGAGTTGAACATGGCACATGGTTATGTGACCCACCTAGAAGGAGTCCAGAGGGTAGGCATAAGTAACCCATGTAGTTCCCACAAAGTCAGTTTGTGGCATGGTGCTAGAGTACTTAGAAGCCTGTGTGAAGAGCACAGCAACAAATGTCGCTGAGGAGCGTAAAGGGACACTATCGCGAAGAAAAAAATTTTGATATGTTTTACAACATAACAAAAGCAGGTTTTAACATAATGTATTTTTCAAATTGTGTAAATGTTTTTTTTTAATTCAGTTTTCTTGCCTTACATGGGGGCTGCCATGTTGGAAGTAAAGTGTGACAGTCTGGGTTTACAACACAATGGCACCTCACTTACGGCAGGCATGTACATAGGTTTCCTCAGTCGCTGCTGACCCTATAGAGAATGAATGGAAGACGTGAGCCCGCCCCTGTGATGACACCAGTAACACACAGCCAGGTCCTCCCTCCTTGCTGCTGGGGGAAGCCCACTGTGCCTGCTCCTCACTCCTGCAGCAGCGTCCTTGTCTTCATTAGGCTGCCTGTTCTAAATTCTATGGCAGCTCACCCCAGCAGTGCAGACAATTTTTGCTGAGTGTACTGCTGGGGTGAGCGGCCCAGGACTCAGAAACAGAGTAGATGGAGGTTCTTGGGGCTGTAGGACCTTAGTGATGTAATCGGCCATGTGACCAGTGGGAGAGGAGCCTGAGGAGCAGAGATCTGTGTTTTTGCAACAAAGCCATTGTCTCATCTTATCTTGCTGAAGCAGTGATGTCACCACTGCAGGTGTGAATTGGTGATGTCATTGGTACCACCCACTTTTTTGCAGCATGCCTACTTACAGGTTGCTCAAAGCCTCATTTGGCCAGCAGAGCTCCCCCTGGTGACCAAAGATGGTAAATATGGTAAAATCTAATATTTATTTATAATATTTCACACATTGGAATTTTTATTTATTTATTTATTTATTATTTCTTACAAATATATAATAGATTTTTTTTAGCATAAATAAAATATAGAACAGGTTTTTGTGATAGATTCCCTTTAAAGAAAGCTGTAGCAGAGATGTCCATGGCAGACTGAATGCGATATGAGTCAGAGTCAGAGTCAGAAGGTCACAAGTGGTATTCATTGGAAGAAGGATTGATTAAATGCAAGGTAATTCCACCATCACAACACCCAGACGGTTGACTGTTGAAGTGGTGTACCTCTCTGTCTGTCATTGAAGTTTGGTTCAGTTGAAAAAGAATTGTTTCTGAAAACTCTTCTCCATTACCCTACGAATGCACAGCGGAGTGGGGGACACAATGCTTCCAGAAGCCACAGCTCCCTATAAATTGCTAATGAAAGAAGTGGTAACCCATCTCAGTTTGTTAATGGCCGCATGTTTTCTTTTAGCAAGCTGGGTCCATTATCAAACTGCAGGGAGTTACTACTTTTTTTTACTAGTTAAGTACGCAGGCCTGCTGCTTTTGGTCACAACTTGGCCACTGCTTGGCCATGCTACAGCAGTGTGGCAGCCAGTGCTTGTGGACAGAGCCCTCACACTTTACTTAATTTTGTCTGGTAATTATTTTTTGACACAAATTAAGCTGGCCACACACATTAGATATATGTCGGCACAACTCTCTAATTTTAACTTTGAGATATTAGGTAGAGATGATCGAATCTATTCGTCGATCCGTTGATTCGTATCGAATCTCGGAAATTTGTAGCTGCGAGGCGAATCCGAATATTAGGTGATTCGCTTCGGCTTTGTACGCATTCGCTAGTTGTCCTATAAATTATACACTATTGCTACGTATACGTTACTGTATACGCTGTTGTGTACGAATTCAATTCATTAGCGAAATTTTACTGTTAGTTCATTTATCGAGCGCAAAAGCCCAGGAAGAAAGAGGTCACCTGACCTAGTGGGAAGGGCTTGCTCTGATTGGCTCAGGCTCGGTAAGCCAGTGACGCATCACTTCTGCTGCGACTGCTGAGATGAGCAGAACCACTGTGTGTGAAGTTCTGAGACCTGTTTTGCGAAAATTGGGGTGTAATTGCTCTGGGAATCCATATTACAGATATCAGGGATACTGCAGGGCAAGTGCAGGGCCAGTTCAGGGCTAGTAATTAATCAGGCAGGGAGAGAGAGACAGGGAGAGATTGGGAGAGATAGGGAGATACAGGGACAAAGACCAGCTGCAGGGCCACAGAGTGAATTGAAAAATGTCTGGAATGGATAAGCAAAAGGGGTGCAGTTCCAGCCAGACCTCGAGCTCTAAAAAAAAGGAGAAGGTGGCACAGGGCAGAAGTGCCAAAGGACCTGTAGCCGGAGCATCTACTAGTAGTATTCACAATACTTGGCCGTTGTTCCACCAACTTGGCCTCTATATTCAAAGAGGTTGCGTAACTTTTTAACTGAATGTTCATTATTAGTGCGCGAACGTTCGCTAAAAGCCATATAATTACGTATATTTTGTACGCAAATTCAACAAATCTATTCGTCGAATATACAAATCTTAGGAAAAGTTCGGTGAATGTTCGGCGAATAAAATTTTGCATGATTCGCTCATCTCTAATATTAGGTAAGATAAGGATAAGGCAGTTGATATGGGTGCCCAATCGTTTAGTTCTTGGGGAGTTAAGATATTCAAAGCCTTGTGATCAAGGTATTTCCTAACTCTTTTCATTGCTATTGATGTTATTATTTTATATATTGATTGTTGATTATTGTTCTTGACCTCAGCCTGTTACTGACCACATTTCTGTCTAAGTTTTTCAATACATTACATAGTACTTGTAGGTCTACTACAGTTCTGACTAGCTTTTTCCTGTCTATTGTCCTGTGATATTCCTTTGCCTGTCAGATCCTGTTCGCTCTCCTGGTGATGTACCCTCCATTCCTGACCAAGGCTTTACTTTTTGGCATACCATCACCACTAATGTAAAGGTGGCCATACACAGTCTAAAGTTGATCAAAATAGACAATTTCAACTAAAACGAATGTTCATCTTTTAAAATTTAACAATGAATGATCATTTTAGCTAACAGATGATAGACCATTATTGTTTGAAAAGAAGTCAGCCGCGTTTAATATTTTCATCCGATAGTTGGGAGAAAGATCTGTTCAAAGAAAGATCATTTGTGAATGAAAGATCTTTCTTTGAAAGAACATTCCCAGAAAGATCTCACTGAACGAGTATGGGCAACTTGAACAACTGTAACGGCCAACATGCACTAAAGAGTGTATGGCTGTGAAACAATTGTTCACCAGATGTATGTTCAACTGCTTTTCACTCACCAACCAACTTCTATCCGATATGTATGGCCAACTTCAGTTTATTCTGCAAACTGTAAATTTGAAATTCTGCACAGCAAAATCCAAATCTCATTCCGGAGGTTAAAGGATACAAAAGCTGGGGAATCCCTTGTACTCTAAACCACAGGCTCACCACCAACAATTGGATGGTGTTTTAGAGAATCTGTTTTCTGGTAGGTGACATCAATATGGATTATTTTTATTTGATACATTTATATCTTATAAAACCTTCTCCTTTTCAGCATTGCCAAGACAGCTTAAATCGAATGTTCACCTTTTAAAAGCAAGTTGTTTTCAGGTCAAAAGATTATGGTCCTGATTTATATATGGCAGCATATGACGGGCCAAGATAATCCCATGCACTGCCAGAGGTTTGGCCTTACTTATGATGAAGCGTATGCCTCATCATAAACTAGGTGCAGCCAGTGTGGGACTCGAGTTCCTTGGGCCCACCAGAGGAAATTATTCTCAGGGCTCAATCGCTATATCACTGATAAAGTCTAATAGGTACTTTTGAATCAAAGAAGTAGACCTTAGTGGCAAGTGATTAGCTCCAAAGACAGCTCCAAATGCAGTTTTTCTCTTGGACTTTTCTGGCTTACTATAGCTCTATGGATTGGGCCCACAGGAGGATCCTCAGGTACTCTGGTGGGCCAGTCCGACCCTGGGCCTGGCTTTGGCAGTCTGCGCACCTGAAGATACATGTGGTGGGGCTGCTGACCCCTCCACTTCCTCACCACGCCACCTTTTTGGGACCCCCTTTCATCATGTGACATTTGTCATGACATAAGGAGAGCCGGTCACCACCATGGCCAGTGATTGACATTGAAGGAGGTAAGTAAGCTTTCCTTTACAGGTCTGGCCAAGTGGGGGGCTTTGCCAAAACCTTTCCCCATTCTTGCTCAACCCCTTTAAAGTCCTGAAAGTTGTACTTACCTGGAGTTGGACAAGTTTTCTGTTTGGATTTAATTCTCAGTACAGTTTTTGGATAGTTGTATCAAAAAGACCAAATACAGTATCACACAAAAGTGAGTCCACCCCTCACATTTTTGTAAATATTTTATTATATCTTTTCATGGGACAACACTGAAGATAGGGTACTTTGATACAATGTAAAGTAGTCAGTGTACAGCTTGTATAACAGTGTAAAAATGGTGTGCCCTCAAAATAACTCAACACACAGCCATTAATGTCTAAATCACTGGCAACAAAAGTGAGTACACCCCTAAGTGAAAATCAGGCCCAATTTCCTCTTCCCGGTGTCATGTGATTCATTAGTGTTACAAGGTCTCAGGTGTGAATGGGGAGCAGGTGTGTTAAATTTGGTGTTATAGCTCTCATACTCTCTCATACTGGTCACTGGAGGCAAAGAACTCTCTGAGGATCTAAAAAAAAGAATTGTTGCTCTAAAAAAAGATGGCCTAGGCTATAAGAAGATTGCCAACACCCTGAAACTGAGCTGCAGCACAGCAGTTTAGCAAGACAGGTTCCTCACAGAACAGGCCTCTCCATGGTTGACCAAAGATGTTGAGTACACATGCTCAGCGTCATATCCAGAGGTTGTCTTTTCAAAATAGACATATGAGTGCTGCTAGCATTGCTGCAGAGGTTAAAGGGTAGGGGGTCAGCCTGTTAGTGCTCAGACCATACGCCGCACACTGCATCAAATTGGTCTGCATGGCTGTCGTCCCAGAAGGAAGCCTCTTCTAAAGATGATGTACAAGAAAGCCCACAAACAGTTTGCTGAAGACAAGCAGACTAAGAACATGGATTACTGGAACTATGTTCTGTGGTCTGATGAGACCAAGATAAACTTATTTGGATAAGATGGTGTCAAGCGTGTGTGGCGGCAACCAGGTGAGGAGTACAAAGACAAGCGTGTCTTGCCTACAGTCAAGCATGGTAGTGGAAGTGTCATGGTTTAGAGCTGCATGAGTGCTGCCAGATGTGGGGAGCTACAGTTCATTGAGGAGACCATGAATGCCAACATGTACTGTGACATACTGAAGCAGAGCATGATCCCCTCCCTTCGGAAACTGCCGCAGGGCAGTATTCCAATATGATGATGACCCCAAACACACCTCCAAGACAACCACTGTCTTGCTAAAGAAACTGAGGTCTGTCTCCAGACCTAAACCCTATCCTATTGAGCATCTATGGGACATCCTCAAATGGAAGGTGGAGGAGCGCAAGGTCGCTAACCACCAGCTCTATGATGTCATCATGGAGGAATGGAAGAGGAACTCTATGCTCAAGAGGGTTAAGGCTGTGCTGGAAAATAATGGTGGCAACACAAAATATTGACACTTTGGGCACAATTTGGCCATTTTCACTTAGGGGTGTACTCACTTTTGTTGTCAGCGGTTTAGACATTAAATGGGTTGTCCAAGTTATGAAAAAAAATATAGCACTGTAAATCTGATGGGCAGCAATATATAACTAAGTTCAGCAAGTTTTAGGCAAAAAAAATCCTTATTTCCTCATTTCCCTGGTTCTCTTCTGGCCTTTGTTTACATGCAATAACAACAATCTCAGCCCCTCCCCCTTCTCCCCCCCTCTCTGCAAAGGCAGTGAATACAACTGCTGAGTGACATGTCTGCCTGCTGGAATACTCAGCAGCATGTTGTATGTGTAGGACTACAAGTCCCAGCTGTACAATGACACTGCTGATACACACAGGAAATTCTCCCTACCTGTTCTTGTACAATACAATTCCTCTATAGCTCCTTGCCCTGCATTTGTCTCCTCTCACTGCTGCAGCTACTATTTGTTGTAAAGCCTTGAGCCCTCAGTGAGTTCTGGCTGAAGGGGTTAATGTTTTATCAGGAAGGAAACCAGGGAGAGAGCAGATAGCAGCCCAGCAAAGAAAGGGGGTGTGGCCAGTGACGTCTAGTGTACAGACTGTTATCTGAACTCTGAGGCTTGTGCACGAAACATCACAGACCAGGGAGATAAGCTGACATCACAGGTCATGTGACCCTCAGTCAACTCTGAGAAACCAGCAGCTTTAGAAACACAAAGTATATGGGAAAGTTGTTATACTTGACAAGTTAGAAACATATAAAGAACAAAAAAATAACTCGGACAACCCCTTTAATGGCTATGTGTTGAATTGAGACAACAAATTTACACTGTTATACAAGCTGTACACTGACTACTACTGAATACATTGTATCAAAGTGTCATATCTTTAGTGTTGTCCCATGAAAATATTTAATAACATATTTACAAAAATGTGAGAGATGTACACACTTGTGTATATATATATATATATATATATATATATATATATATATATATATACAGTTTATTTACTTAAGCCTCCCCTTTTTTAAGTTGAAATTAAGAAGAAATTAAGACGGAAAAAAAAGCCTAGGGGACCACACCCAAAAGATGTGTAATGTGTCGAGACAATTCACTTTCAGCCTACTTAACTCTTTAGCTGTAGAATAGACATGTAGATGTCTAATTTGTTGTGTGAGGCATCGGAGGTTTCTGGCAGTGAAACAGAGGTTAAACAAGAAGTACACAATTGCTCAGACAATGGATATACTTGCTGCACCTCCATCCATTTGTAAGATGGGCCCTGCCCAGGGCTCCACCTTTGCAATAAAAGTGCCATGAATACACAGTACACACCCAGCCTGGATGCCAGCTCTGTGTTTTTTGGGTTATGTTAATGAAGGACTGAATGTTAGTACCGATTGCTAAAAAAACTTGTTTGGAAATGCCTATTAAGAATTTTGTATTCTGTGGAATTGGTCTTCATAGATGACCAAGATGGTGGAGAATCTTCAAGATCAACATGAGTATTTCTGAGGCTGATGTCACAGCTGTGATTAAATATGTATTATTTAGCCTTGTCGTAATGATCTCCCGTAAAACATGTCCTCTCGTGTCTGGTGGTTTCATCATTCCTTCTTCATCTTTTTATGTTCTAGTGAGGTAGTTAAATGTAGAACATTACAGAAGTAAGATCCCTGGAATTCCACTGATGTCATCCATGCGATGTAGAAGAAGGTCACATTTTAACAGGGGTGTGGTAAAATGGCATCAAGCGAAGCAATGAGATGTCGGGACATTCTAATATTTCCCTTATCAGTAGACCACTGACAAAATACTTCCAAAGAAAATGTTTTTGTAGTGCATCTATGTATTTTTTCCATATATTCTATCACTCCATACTTTAGTGCCAGAGGTGAAGGCAGATACCTATTTAATTTAAATGGTTTAGGCAACTCCCAGGCAATTAAGAATCATTGAATTCTTGGTGTTTTCAGGCCTGGGAAAGTCAAGCTGATAATTCGACTACAACCAGTGGCTTCAAGCAACAACCACACAGTCAGTGAATCCTAAGGTAGACAATTGGCATCACCTACTATATATAACACCTCTGCTAGACAGCCGCTTTAATGTACATCACTTAGGCTACTTTCACATCTGTTGACACCTAATACAAAAATCGAGACATCTGATGAACCCGTAGGGAAACAAAAGCTATATTGAATAACCCACAACAAAAATCTCCTCTACACAGTTTATTAATAATTGTACTTTATTAAATAAAAAATAAATATTGTGTAAATATAAATTTAAATTGGCGACAATAAGACATCCAAAAGAAGACATGGAGGGCACCGCAATGTGGGCTATGTCGAATCCATGTATCGGTATAGTAATCAAACCTATAGTGATATAGCCTCACAGTGCATAATATGTCTATAAAGCTCAAGAATTAAATTCAAAATTTGATAGAAAAGTACAACTATAGTAAAAAGTGTAAGGCAGATATATCACTAGAATTAAAAATAATCAGTCAAGCATGGATAACAAACCGATAAGGAGACGCCTTCCGCCCAATGCCATTTCGCTCAAAAAGGCTTCTTCGAGGGATAGAGAAAGATGATACACTCCCACTCCTTTTTATATCAGAACTAGGGATGAGCGAACCGAACCGTAACGAACCAGATTCGTTACGAACTTTACCGAACGTTCGGTTCGTCCCCGAACCGAACTTTCGTAAAGTTCGTATGAATCAGGTTCGTAAATAAATAAAGTTTACTTTTTCCACAGAATAGACCAGGATACAAGGGATTATTTATTACTCCTACAATCCCTTGTATCCTGGTGTGACCCTCGTGTCAAACCACCCTTTTGGGAGGAGAATGGCCGAGATGGGTTATTATTTTCGTTCGTCCGAACGTTCGTTCGGACGAGCGAACAGAACCGTAACGAACCAGATTCGTTTAAGAACTTTTAAGACGAATCTGGTTAAAATAAAAACGGCACATCAAACACTGTATGTTCGTCACTGGAGTAGGAATGTTCGCAGACGCAGTGTATTTGTACGCTAATGCGTACATATTCAGTTAAGTAGCGTACCTTTGACAACGCTACACTGTATGTTCGTTATTATGAATGTTCGCATTAGCGTACGCATTAGTTTAAATTCTTAAATATGCGTATATTTTGCGTCGCCGTTGTACAAGTCACTTTAATTTTTTCTACTTTTTTCATTGTAATAGCAACTGCAAGTAAACGAAACTATACCCTACCAGACTCCCATTATTGTTGCAGCAATTATTCAGCCGTTATAGCAAGGTTCGTTTTAGGTTCGGTTCGTACGAATCCGAACTTCAAGAAAATTCGCCGAACCGAACCGAACCGAACTTTTCAAAAGTTCGCTCATCCCTAATCAGAACCAATCCACTATAATTAATAAACTGTTACCTATTATGAAGGCACATAGATTCCTCATACTCACTCATTCCTTGTACTTTCACACCTGCAGGACTATAATCCGGTCACCTCATCCAGCAGACAATGCCAGGAATTGGCCGGACACAAACCGCAGAATGCAGAGGTTTGTGTCTGGCTGAATCTCGGCATTTTTGCCCGGAATACAGCTAACTCTCTGTCGTACTCCATTATAATTAATCGGACTGGCAGGCATTCTGGCAGTGTTGGATTCCCAAAATTCCAGCAAGTTGGAGGCCGATAGATGTTCTGGGCAATGTTTTGCTGTGAAACATTTCCTCGCATTCATGTAGATGTCACTGTTATACATCCCACTTAATAAAACAGTGCCTAAGTACACCCTTTCAAAATAATGGTATTCCCTAATAGCAGTGGCATCATTTAGAAGTATAGTGTGCTGAGCCACATGGAAAAAAAATTCAGGAATAAAAAATAAAAAAATGTTTCCAGAATTCCTGAGCATAGGTCATCAGTATCTTATCGTGGGGGTTAGACACCCAGGACCCCGCAGATCAGCTGTTTGAGAAGGCACTAGTCTTCTCTGTGCTTAAGGCTTCATTCACACGACCGTATTTTGTTTCCGTGTCCGTTCCGTTTTTTTTGTGGACCGTATGTGGAACCATTCATTTCAATGGGTCCGCAAAAAAACGGAAGGTACTCCGTTTGCATTCCGTTTCCGTATGTCCGCATTTCCGTTCCACAAAAAAGATAGAACATGTCCTATTCTTGTCCGTTGTGCTGACAAGGATAGGCATTGTTACAATGGATCCGCAAAAAAAACGGACACGGATGCCATACGGAACGTCATCCGTTTTTTTTGCAGTTCCGCAATTTGCGGACCGCAAAACACATACGGTCGTGTGAATGAAGCCTAACAAGAACAGCGCTTTACATTGTATAGTGGCTGTGCTTGATATCACAGTTATCCCTATTGAAGTGAATGAGGCTGAGCGATATACCAAGCATATCTGCCATCAGATACTGATGACTTTTCCAGAGGATAGGTTATCAGTATTAAAATTCTGGAAAACCCCCTTTAACAGCAAAACAAACCTCAATATGTATTACCCTGATTCTACAGTTTACAGAAATACCCCAGATGTGGTTGTAAACTGCTCTATGGTACACAGCAGGGCTCAGAAGGGAAGAAGCACAATATGGCTTTTGAAGAGACCCTGAGGTACCTCTACAGTGGAAAGCCCCAAAAAGTGACCTCATTTTGGAAACTATACCCCTTAAGGAATTACTGAGGGGTGTAGTGAGTGCTTTGACCCCACATGTCATAGAACGCTTCAGTCCCAGATTTTTCATTTTTACAAGGAGCAACACAATTTTCTCCTGAATATGGCAACACCCCATACATGGTCGTAAATTGCTGTACAGGCACAACACAGGGCTCAGAAAGGAAGGAGTACCAGATTTTATTGGAATGGTTTTCGGGCACCATGTCGCATTTCCAAAAAACCCTGCCTGAGATACTCCTACTGTGAAAACCCCAAAAAGTGACCCCATTTTGGAAACTACACCCCTCAAGGAATTTATTGAGGGGTGTAATAAGTGCCTTGAAATTCTTAGAATTTAGAATTAGTATTTAGAGTCTAACCTCCTATACACCTGTTGGTCATCCAATAATTTATATTCTTCCCTTTCATATAACTGGCTGACCTAGACGACTATAAAGCCACATAATTCCTAACTATAATGTTGCTCTTATGCTTTTTGCCTGCACTTCTGCACTTTTTGTTTGTCCCTATTCACATAAGATATTGAAGGTATGTTTTGCCTGCATACTTTTGTTACATATCTCCTGAGATTTACCATAGGCTTCATAATCAGAGAAATCAATACCACCATATGCCTTCAGCCTATGAGGCCAATAGTTCTTGTCCCCGCCGTTCAACTCCAGGGTTCCCCACAGACCAGTACCAGATGGTCCACTGCAAGGTACTATTCCCGAAGCGGTTGGGGACCTCTGCCCTGGAGGAACACATATACTTATTAACTTTATGCCCTAGTGCTCCCTACCCAGCCAGATATGTAAGAAATGAGTGTCAACAAGTCTCACAACTAGACTTTAAGTATTTTCTTCAATAAAGTGACTTTTTTTTTTAATTTTCAGGCAGTAAAACAGTCATATTAAAATAAACCAAGCGCAGTCTTTCCAGTTAATCCTTTGGATCTACATAAGATTGAATCTAGGGTTTGAATTAATTTAGAACTGTGATATGTGATCTACAGTATATGGATTTAGGGGCCGATTTGGGATCTTTATAAATTAGGGGGCTGATCTGGGGGGGTCTGTATTAATGCTGGGGTCTGGTGTTGGAGTCTATTTGTTCTAGGGTCTGGTGTGGTGGTCTGTATTAATTATGGGGTCTGGTGTGGTGGTCTGTGTTAATTCTGCTGTCTGAGGGGGAGGAGTCTTTATCAATTTTGGGATCTGGCCTGGGAATCTGTATTGATTTTGGAGTCTGTATTAAGAAGGGGATGTCCAGCCATGTATAAATTATTTTGAAAACTGATTGAAATGTCATAAAAAAAATAAAAATAGTGATACCTTTCTGATCCCCCACTGCTCCCCTGCTGCTGATTCCCATGTCTTCGCTGGTGTCTGTACTTCCAAGTCCCTCTCCATATGGACATGTCACAGCTGCAGCCATTGATTAGGAAACGTGCAGCGGGAATCAGTAAGGTATCACTACTTTTAAAAAACAACGACATGGCTGAACAACCCCATTGATTTTGAGTACTGACCTGGGTGCATTCTGGGGGCACTTTTATTTTGGCGGTACAGTATTTATGGGCATTAGGCAGCACTATACAGTAATGTGGGCACACGGGGCAGAAGCAGGCACAGTATTGGTGAAAGCTACATGATGGAAGTGTTAAAAAGGCAGTTTTTTGTTGTAGAGGGTGGGGATGGACTGCAGAAGAATGAGTCAATTCAGAGGTGTAATCTAATCTCCTGGGCCCTAATGCAAAAACTGTAATAGGTCAATCTACAATGTGCCATTTATTAGTACTGGTGTCTTCTTATATAGCAGAGGAGGCTGCACACCTGTGACCAAAAAAGTCTGCACATGATGGTCTGGACCAAATGGAGAAGAAAAGGAAAATGAACAACTGAAATCTGTGGAGACGTCAACTGTTAGTCACTGGATTTACGTTTGTCATGCCCATGACAGCTTCTTTTAAAATGTGTTTAAGTATCTTTATTAGAAAGTAAGGTCGCTTTAAATTGATTTGGGGAGAGGGAGGGGCGCAATTTGCCTGCTCTGCCTAGGGCACCAAACTACCTAGTCCCGGTCCTGTTTCCAGCAGCCCTATAGAAATGAACTGAGCAGCAGTGCTCATGCTTGACCTGTCACTCTGTTGATGTTCGGGGATCCCTGTATGGGGCTCTCTTCTCAGAGGTAGGATCCCCATTAATCTAATAGTTATCCCCTTATCATTATTCCAAAGTCCAAGAGCAAGGTCAAAGGCCAAACACATTTTTTTAATGACAAATGCCATGATAGCACCTTTCTTTTGATTCATTTTTGTATTTGTATTTATTTGTTGCATTTCTGGCGCAAAATTTAGCATCAAGATTTAGACCTATTTATGAAGCAACTATGCCAAAAAAATAGTCTGCTGCACTTTGCTTGACAAGTGGGCATGGCTTAGTGTGGAAAGGGGTGTGGTTTAGCTAAAAGTGAAATGTCCTAAATTTTGGCACAAAATTCTGCTCTAAATTAAGCCAACCTGCAGGTGATAGAAATTTAGAAAGAAGTGTCTTAAAATGCATCAAACTTATGCATCATTCTGAGCCACTGGACTGCTTAATATATGCTTACGTTTTAGATGGGATTAGTACATCTTCCTTCATTGTACATTTAGTAATTTAGGATTTTTTTGCTCCCTGCTGCTAAGTTGTAATGTTGATGGGCACACCTATTTATGAGTATATGTTTCTTTTTAGATGCTTGCCTATTCTCCACACTTAGAAACACTTTCACACATACAGTACAGACCAAGTTTGGACACACCTACTCATTCAAAGAGTTTTCTGTATTTTCATGACTATGAAAATTGTAGATTCACACTGAAGGCATCAAAACTATGAATTAACACATGTGAAATTATATACTTAACAAAACAGTGTGAAACAACTGAAAATATGTCTTATATTCTAGGTTCTTCAAAGTAGCCACCTTGTGCTTTGATTACTGCTTTGCACTCTCTTGGCATTCTCTTGATGAGCTTCAAGAGGTAGTCACCTGAAATGGTATTCCAACAGTATTGAAGGAGTTCCCAGAGATGCTTAGCACTTGTTGGCCCTTTTGCCTTCACTCTGCGGTCCAGCTCACCCCAAACCATCTTGATTGGGTTCAGGTCTGGTGCTTCACGGTGTGAACCAGGCATGTAGAGTTCATCCGTTCACCTTTTCTGCGTCGCACAAAGACACGGTGGTTGGAACCAAAGATCTCAAATTTGGACTCATCAGACCAAAGCACAGAATTCCACTGGTCTAATGTCCATTCCTTGTGTTCTTTAGCCCAAACAAGTCTCTTCTGCTTATTGCCTGTCCTTAGCAGTGGTTTCCTAGCAGCTAATTTACCATGAAGGCCTGCTGCACACAGTCTCCTCTTAACAGTTGTTGTAGAGATGTGTCTGCTGCTAGAACTCTGTGTGGCATTGACCTGGTCTCTAATCTGAGCTGCTGTTAACCTGCGATTTCTGAGGCTGGTGACTCAGATGAACTTATTCTCCGTAGCAGAGGTGACTCTTGGTCTTCCTTTCCTGGGGCGGTGCTCATGTGAGCCAGTTTCTTTGTAGCGCTTGATGGTTTTTGCGACTGCACTTGGGGACACTTTCAAAGTTTTTCCAATTTTTCAGACTGACTGACCTTCATTTCTTAAAGTAATGATGGCCACTCGTTTTTCTTTACTTAGCTGCTTTTTTCTTGCCATAATACAAATTCTAACAGTCTATTCAGTAGGACTATCAGCTATGTATCCACCTGATTTCTGCCCAACACAACTCATGGTCCCAACTCCATTTATAAGGCAAGAAATCCCACTTATTAAACCTGACAGGGCACACCTGTGAAGTAAAAACCATTTCAGGTGACTACCTCTTGAAGCTCATCAAGAGAATGCCAAGAGTTTGCAAAGCAGTAACCAAAGCAAAAGGTGGCTACTTTGAAGAACCTAGAATATAAGACATATTTACAGTTGTTTCACACTTTTTTGTTAAGTATATAATTCCACATGTGTTAATTCATAGTTCTGATGCCTTCAGTGTGAATCTACAATTTTCATAGTCATGAAAATACAGAAAACTCTTTGAATGAGAAAGTGTGTCAAAACTTTTGGTATGTACTGTATCTACATATATGGTGGAAAACGCCAGAGAAATTAGAAAGCAATTTGAAGATCCAACCTCCAAATAAGTCAGCAGTTTTCCTACTAAGCAATTAAGATTTAGATGGAATTTTGCCACAGAAACAGAAGAGAGTGTGGGATAGCAGTGGCGCGACCGGGTAATTATTTCTTTATTGAAGTTATTTACAGATGAAACGTTTCAGGGCCGAACCAGCCGCTTCATCAGGCCAAGAACAAGATGTTGTTCTTGGTCTGACCGGCCTCCAAATGCATCACCTGTAAATAACTTCAATAAAGAAATCGTTCAAACGATACGAACATATCTGGACTTACCTGGTTGCATGCTGCTATCCCACACTCTCTTCCTGTCTGCATCCATGGTCTGGCACGCTGTGTCTGGAGGGAGAAGCATGGATGCACTGGATCCTAGCATTATACTACAGGCCCGCATGGGGTGTTGCACTCCGAGCACAACTTTCCCAGATGTGAAGCTCTAGCACAAGAGTTTACCTTGGTCCAAAAGGTCCTCCCTATGAAGATCTGCCCTCTTTTTCTTTTTTAGAAAAAAAAACAGAAAAACACTTCATGAAAAATAAATCACCAGTGTCACGTGTCTCGATTGTCTATGGGGATCATTTATGCAACAGAAATATGCCTGTATTAGGGGTATTTCTGGGGCAGATTGCGGCCCAAAGGTCCGTTGCGCCACTGTTTGCAACTTTTGCCCGCCAGGTCTAAAACTTTTCCACGGCAGGTCTAAAAAAAAGGGCATGGAGTAGAAAATGGTCTAAATGCAAGACAGCTAGGAAGGTGTCTTACATTTAGAAGTGGTGGTAGATCCGGTGAAGTTAAGTAGAGGCCGGCGCCTCTACGTAAGTAGGGCAAATACACCACCAGTGCAGGGCTTTATTTAGACCGGCATCTATAATGCCGGTCTTAATAAATGTGCCCCTATGTTTTTGAGCAATGGTGCCATTTCTTACATTCCAAAAGACCTGGTAGAAAATACGTAGGTGTGGTGTGGTATTGTTGCTGTGTTGGGACAATTCTAGCTATAGTTTCGTCTGGGACATCATATTACCATCAAATATAATAGGTATGGACAGTATATTACCTTTATATTCATAAACCATAAGGTCATGACATTCAAAGAATGTAGCTATCATCCATATCTGTCTGTTGATGCCCATTTGGATCGCGTGCATATTTACAGTAATTGGATAAAATTTAGGTACAACAAAGCAGTGACAGTAAAGGTGGCATCTTTAATAAGGTATTGCAATTTGCTTAACCAAACCTAGACTGGTAATCTTGGTCAGGAAGAAGGAGATCCTGAGTCACAAGGGCACATTCTTCACTTCATTGACAAACTTTAAACTAATGTCTTTGTAAATCCTAACCTATTGGACTTCTAGAAATGCCATGCTACAATTACAAACCACAAAGCAATTGCTTATTTCATCTAAGTTTGTGGAGGTTAGTAACTGAACAATACTTAGGAACCCAGCTTTCAATACATCTGATCAATCAATCTAAGTGCCAACTAAAACATTCAATTATAGTTTCCAGTATAATAACCAGTCCTGTAATTAAAGTGACAGATTGATTAATGGAACTTATGATCTCAAATTTTCAACTTTTAATATAGACCCAGTAGATTGATTTGGTTATATGAATATACACCCAAACACAGAAGGGCAAGGGCGGGCATGTCGGGGATAATCCTTCACTGATGTCAGCTCTCTTTACCTGATAAACAAGATCTGAGTCCTAATTGCCGCAGTGTAGTAGAGAATAGCAACTAGCAGGTATCATAATAAGACTGAAACAAATGTGGGAAAATGAAACAAAAATTTTGTTTGGTAGGTAATTTGACATTATAATTTTTGTTTCTTTTCTTGATATAATATTTGTATAGCTTTTCCATATGCAGAGAACTTTGATGAGAAACTTTGATGAATACAGCTTTGTGATTTCCATTCTGTTTTGTATAAAACTCTGCCACAGACATTTCTACTCTAACCCCTTTATTTGGGGCCTTAAGGACATCATTTTTTCAATTTTGAATTTCTTCATCACTGTATTCTTAGAGCTATACAGTAACTTTTTAATTTTGCCACCAACAAAGCTGCATGAAGGTTTGATTTTTGCAAGATGAGTATTTTTAATGGCAACATTTTGGGTTGCATATTATTTATATAAATAATTTTATTTTCTTGTTGGGAACGGAACAACAAACTTCCATTGTGTTTGGGTTTTATTTTCTTCTCATTCTACATATTAACTTTATTCTGCAACTCATTATAATTTTGGCAAGTTCAAATTTATTTTTCCTTTGGTTTAATTTAATTAACTTTTGCACGATAAACATTTTTTTTACCATTATAATTTTTTGTGTTACCACATTCTGAGAGCAATATCCTTTTTTTACCTTTGACAGAGCTCTATTCAGGTTTCATTCTGTTGAAGTTGTAATTGTCATTGGTACCATTTTGTGGTATATAGCACTTTAACTTTTATTCCATTTTTGAAGAGCTGGTGATGAACCAGCTGCCGTGGAGCATGTTGGAACCAATCACAGAATTCTTGGTAGGTGGAGGGTTCTTAAGAATTACATTATTTTAAAAAACTAGTGGGGTAATTTATCAATCTGGTGTAAAGTAGAACTGGCTTAGTTGCCCATAGCTACCAATCAGATTCCACCTTTCATTTTTGACAGCTCCTTTGGAAAATGAAAGTTGGAATCTGATTGGTTGCTATGGGCAACTAAGCCAATTCTACTTTACAACAGTTTGATAAATTACCCCATAGGTTACAAATTTAAAGGAAGGGCCTCTAAGATGGTATTCTCCGGAAGTATTGTCTGCATGTGCCATGTGCAACACAGGGAAGGCAATTAAAACTCTTGGAGCTAAATAGATGGCTTAACTCCTGATGTAGAGCAAAGGGGTTTGGTTTCTTAGAGCACTGAGCATACTTTACTATATTCCAAGGATGGTTTGCACCTGAATGGAAGGTGGTCTGCTGTGCTGGAGAAGAGAATACTATAAGGGGTGGCTGAGTATTTAAACTAGGTATGAGGGAGAAGGATAAGGGAGAAAATCAAGTCGTAGATAGGCCAGAGAGGAGTCAGAATATATTGGTGAGTGGAGAAATGGACTTTAAGGACCCTATTAGGGCAGTGGTTTTTGAGATCCGCTTGTTACAATCCAACAACAAAAAGGGGCCCACAAAATCTTAAGAATTCACATTCCGGGAACTGAATGTGCAAAATGAAAGAGTAACTTAAAATGCATGTTCACAAATGTGGAGGAAAACATAGGTATAGCTGGGTGGCTAAGGCATGGCTGGCCTTTTTACATGACTGAGCTCTTAAGAGTTTTACACTCTTTAGGAAAGACAGGTCCAATAGAATATAGCGGAGTGTGTCTGTATATTAGGAATGATATGAAAGCGAATGTGAAAGAAGCTATTGAGGTTGAACAGGTGGTGGGGATGTCAAAACCTTATGGGTATAAACACAAAAAATAATACTTGGTGTAATCTATAGACCCCTAATAATCACTGAGGGGATAAAAGTTCAGCTGTGTAACCAAGTTGTTAACTTCCCAGATATTGAGTGGGGTCATGGTTCTGCATCAACTGTAAAGGGGAGAAAATTCTTGAATTTGCTGCAGGACTTTTTTATGGGCCAGTTTGTAGAATTTTCCACTAGGAGTGATGCTCTGTTGGATCTGGTAATTTCTAACAATGTAGAGGTTTATTGGGAAAGTCACTGTTCATGAAACACTAGGTAATAGTGACCACAATATAATTATATTCCTCCTGTACTCTGGCTGGTACTCTTTAAAAAGGTTGAGGGCAGCACTTCAGGGCATAGACTGGGAGCAGCTATTGTCACAGAGTAATACAGAGGATAAATAGGACAGCTTTAAATCTACTTTGTATAATTATACTGCAAAATTAATTCCTGTAGGTAACAAGTATAAACGGCTAAAATTAAATCCCACAAGGCTTACAGCTATTGTAATGACAAAAAAAAGCATTTAAAAATACAAATACAAAGGGATAAAACCAACAAAAATACAAAATGAACAGAAGTGGCCAAAGGGAGCAATACAAATCCCCAAAAAATCTTTAACCCTTTCAGTACAGAGCCACTTTTCACCTTAAATCCCAGGCCGAATTTTGCAAAATTTGTGTCACTCTACGTGGTAATAACTTTAGAACGCTTTTACTTACCCAGGCCATTCTGAGACTGTTTTCTCGTGACACATTGTACTTCATGACAGTCATAAATTTGAGTCAATATATTTCACCTTTATTTCTGAAATTTCGATATAGGTGTGGATCCCAGTGGTGGGACCTGAATTTATAAGACAATGGGGGCATATCCAAGCGATATGCTCCCATTGTCTAAGATGAGAATACCCCTTTAAGCAACTAAAGGTCTTTCTCCAAAAAGAACATTGCTGCATGTGTCCACTTTGCTAAAGATCACTTAGACAAGTCAAAAGTTTTTTGACAGAAGAAACCAAAATAAGAAGTCCTATGTTTAAGAAAAGGAAAAACTGCATTCCAGCATAAAAATAACTCATCCTATCTCTGAATCACAGTGATGGTAGTATCATGGTTTGGGCCGGTTTTGCTACATTCGAGCCAGGATGGCTTACTATCATTAATGAAACAATGAATTCTTAATTATATAATCAAATTCTATAGGAAAATATCGGGACATTCAGTCTGTGAACTGAATCTTAAGAGAATGTGGGTCATGCAGCAAGACATTGAACCTAAGCGCACAGGTTGTTCTACCAAAGAATGGTTAAACAATCAAGTTAATCAAGTTAAATTTTTGGAATGGTAAAAGTTCAAACCTTGATGCAACATAAGTGCGCAGTCCATGGGAGGAAACCCAGCAACATAAGTTAAAGCTGACTAATCAACAATTACTGGAAACATTTAGTTGCAGTTAGAGTTGAGCGAATCTATTCACCGCTTCATATATTCATTACAAATCCTCCTTATTTCCTACACCGAGGCGAATCCGGATCGTTTCAGATTCGCTTCGTACGAATCTTAAATGTTCTTAAATCTTGAACACTAACGCGACGTACACATTCTTCTTGTCCCCTGGCCCCCAGAAGCGGGAGAGTGATGATACGCCCCCTCAAGAGTGGGGAAATGAAGATATGCCTACCTCAGAAGCGGGAAAAACCAGCCTGGCCCACCGGGAACTATCTATTGCAAGTATAGAGAGTGAAGACTCCTCCCTCATAACTCTGCCCTCCTCTCCACTTCAAGCCAGCGGTGAACAACAAGACAGCATGGTGCACTTCGTCCAAAGTGGGGAGAGATGGTGTGGGGTAGCGAACCTGTACCACCGGAGAGGCCCGAAGACATCAGAGTGGCACAAGTAACCCCGAGAATCGAACGGGCATTGGAGTTGTCCGCCATGCCGGCTGGTGCAGCAGAGGCGGCTGAAGCGTCCACTCTGCCACCCAGGAGGAGAACACCTCCCATGCGGCAGAATCCCATCATGCCTGCAGCCATGACAGCTCACGCCCAGACCCTATAGGAGTATAAGAAAGCGGTGGAGGACTGGGTCATCCAAGTGTTTGACCATTCGAGGCCGGGAGAGTGGAGAGAGGCAGTGGCTTCCTTTCAGACGACGAGGAGTACTTTGTGTGCCGCAGGTCTGTCAAACGCCCTTACCTGCCCCAAGCCCGCCACAGCTTATACGTCGGGGATCAAGTTGAATATACCCCCATGGCATCCCTGAAAGGCCCTTTTGCTACCGGGGTAACTTTACTGACCAAGCCCGTGTTCCCTGCATCACCAGCAGAAGTTTGGCTGGAGGACAAAGCAGCCGCAGGACGTGTGCGCTGCCTACAAGAGACAGCAGATGGCACCCTCCGTTTCAGAGAGAAACCACAGCCGGAGCCTCTGATTCCTGCCTTGCCAGTGCCACCAACACAGTCCTTTCACCTGGGTCAGCTGACCTAATCCTTCACTTTCCAGCCCACAGTGATCCAGTACCAGCTACCGTGGAAAATGGCATCAGCAGCAGCCCGGGGAGCTAGCAGTGCTTCGTTGAGTGCAACCTTGCCTGAACCGCTGCAGCCAGAAATACTTACCCCTGCTGTCCCGGCAGGAGGATCCAGAAAGGTCAAGGCTAAATTCGCAGTAGCGCTCACCAGTGTGACCACCCGGTCAAGTCCCAATTCAAGAAGCAGAGGGCAGTGGAGCTCAACAACAGCAGCCAGTGTGGCCTACAGGAGGCAGGAGCATCCTCTTATGTCCTTTAGCAGCAGTAGCAGCAAGGAGGACTTCAGGTCCTTCATTTGAGGAACCCTTCTACAATTGGCTGTCTGGCTGACTTAAAGGACACCTCATCATGGTCTGGCTCTGGACTGCACCTGACGGGTGAGAGCTAGTTGGCACATGTTTTTAATTTATCTTGTTTTTATTTCCCCCTGTTTGATTCTCATCTAGATGGCCATGGCTTGTCAGGACTCCCCATTCTGCAGAAAATTCCCAGTTGTGCCTAAGCATGCCTATTTTCCTTTTTTCCCCCTTCTCAGGTTATTTGGGAGCCCCCTTTGCAATAAGGATTCTCTTAAAAATATTTGCTGCTATTATTATCCATGTGGATTACACGTTACCTGTTTGGATTACAAAATTACCTCACGTGGATTACCATTGAATTTTGGAGTATGTGTTCCAGTAATCTATGCCAAGCAGCCAAGAAAAGAGACTCAAACGTATATCTGAGCCTGTTATGCTTGCAAATGTGAAATTTATTGCACTAAAATGTTTGCATTATGTCTTTGCAGTATTTTAGCAATAATGTTTTTACAAGTTCAGCAACGTTCAAGCACTTTAGCCCATTGTGTGTATTCTTTTTCAGGTACTGCAATGTGTCCTATTATGCACTTACTTACTGTATTGTGTTTGGTAAATTATGCACTTTGCCGGATAGCTGGCAGCACCTTACTTTCCTCATATGGACTGCCTCTGAGGACTGTACGCCGCGGCCTAGCATCGTGCGTGTGTATGACGCAAACACGAGACAATAGTACACTAAGGATTCGTACGGACTTTGTACGCTAATGCTTACATATTCAGTTCAGTAGCGTACTTTTAACAACGCTTAGGCTGTATGTTCGTAATTTGTGCAGGAATGTTCGCAGAACACAATCAAAATATTTTTTAACGCAACCATGGCAGAATAAATTCGTATTAAGAACTAATCTTTTTATCAATTCGTTGAATATTCGCCAAAGTGAATCTTTGAAGATTCGCTCATCTCTAGTTCCAGTTATTGCAGCACAAGGAGGTCACAGCAGATACTGAAAGCAATGGTTCACATACTGTTCACTCACAGACATGTGATATTGGATCATTTTCCTCAACAAATAAATGACCAGGTCTAATATTTTTAACTCATTTGTTTGATTTGGTTAGCTTTATCTACTCTCAGGACTTGTGTGACAATCTGATGTAGTTTTGTGTCAAATTTATGCAAAAATATAGAAAATTCTGAAGGAAAAATTTGTGTTAATAGTTTCTTTTTTTGTAGCCGTTTTTTATCTTTTTGTTTTTGAAATGTTTGCAATAGTAAGAGAATATCCTCTGTGGACATGGCACAGAAAGGGAAACTGGCTTACTCACCATTGCAAGAATGCAAAAGAAAAAAGTCTAGTACCGTGCTAGCCCATAGAAAATTGTTTTATTGTTCTCATTAAAGAAGAATTCCCGCAAAAAAAATTATTGTCTGACCTGTTAGAAAGGTGCATGATATAATCTATAGTGAATGTCATCATCTTATCAGAGAATGAAATTGTGAGTAATAACCTCTCTTCTTATTGTAGCTGGGTCATGTGACCAACTCCCTGACCTCCAACTGACCCAGGACAGGAAGCCAGTCACTGCTCTATTCATTCCTATGAGACTAAAAGTGAGGCTCCCATAGGAATGCATAGAGAAATAGACTTCCTGTCCACACATAAGTCTCTGTGTGAGTTGGTGGGTCTAATTCCTAGTCACATGACACAGATAAGAAACTTCAGGATTATATAAGTCAAAAATACAGCCACTAGTAAGAAAATGACATTCACTACAGATTACATCATGTACATTTCTAGCAGGACATGGAATAAAAAATTTTGCGGGAGTTCTTCTTTAAGAGCAACAAAGTAAGAGCCTTGTAGATATGATGCCTTTTAATGGTTAACAAAAATAGAAGCAATGATGTTACATAGCAAGCTTTCAAGACAACTTACGTCTTTTCCTCAGGATTAATATCACAGTTTGAAAAAAACACAATTTTTATATACTAAAAGACCAGAGACATCATTTAATGAATGGGAATTCTACAAGAATCTACACCAGAGATAGTGGGGGTGCCAGGTCTCTAAGCTAACATCAATTTAGAGACCATAACACTTTCACACCACTTATTATTCTCAAGCTTTTTCTTATATTCTGTTGTTTGTCAAATTTCCATTCATTACACCATGTATCTGTTCTTTTTGTATGTAAATATTGCTGTTTCTTCAGACTGTAATATCAAGTTTGACGAAGAGAAAGAAGTTGTCTCCAAAGCTTACTATGTAACATCATTGCTTCTATTTTTGTTGGCCATTAAAAGGTATCATACCTGCAAGCCTGTATTACACCTGCTGATTTTTCGCCAGATAATCGCTAACGAGCGTTTACAAATGCTCGATCATCAGGCAATTGAAATCTTTTGACATGTTAAAAAAAATTATCATTTGCAGGCGGCAGGTCATGGTGTCTGATAACGATCTGCCGCCAGCAAACCACCATACAGCATAGGGACGAGCGATGGCATAGTGATCGCTCGTCCCCATGCTGTGGAGATAATCGCTGTATGTAATAGCAGCGATCTTCTCCACTAGCGGACAGGCGATTGCCGGGAGGGAATGCTTCCTTCCTGACAATCGTCTGCCACATCTGGCTGTGTATGACAACCTTTGTTTCTTTTAATGAGCACAATAAATCTATTTCAAGAATTGTCATTCTTAGTGCTCATGCACAAATGTGTGCATCCGGGCCTGTGCTGCGGACCACAGATCGCGGTCCGCAATGCGTGGGCACCAACCATTGTGCCGACATATGCGGACCCATTCACTTGAATGCACTGCTTTTTCTCCATAGTACTTCCGTGGGGTTCCATGCCTTCGTTCCGCACCACACCTTCCAGATGTGAATGGGTCTGCGCCCATGATACGGTGCTGAAACGGCCTGGGCTTGTATATTATGGACCTGGCCGGCACATATTCGTGTGCATGAGCCCTTACTGATAGCTTTCCTATATAGTTACCAGGAGTCATAAGGGAATCTGATGTCACAAATTATGGGCATGTTTCCTTGAAAGAATAAACTTTGTCTGAGATCCTGTCAATTTAAATTTGACCTGTCAACAATCTAATGTGTATGGTAGCTATCAGGTAGTCACCAACATCTACTGTCTGGGGAAACAAGGATCTAACTTTGGCTTTAACATGTTTATTTGTTTGCACATGAAGGTAAGCAGTGATTGTTGTTAGAGATGAGCGAATCATTCAAAAAATTATTCGCCGAACATTTGCCGAACTTTTCCTAAGATTCGTATATTCGACGAATAGATTCATTGTATTTGCGTACAAAATATACGGTATTATGTGCTATTAGTGAACATTCGCGCACTAATAACAAACGTTCATTTAAAAATTTACGCAACTTCTTAGAAGACGTACGCATGAGCGTACAAATAGCGTACGAATCCTCAGCGTACTATTGTCTATGCGATTACGTAATATGCAGGCACGCACGACGAGAGGCCGCGGCGTGCACTCCTCAGAGGCAGAGCGAATATTCGAAAATGGCATCCAGGCGATCCTCATCATTTAGCTCTGAAGAGCTGAAATTCCTGATCCGGTTGATGGACAGAGAGGATTACAATGGCACACACCGCCATCCAAATAAGCATAAGAAGGAGGTGATCCAGCAGGTGATCCAAGGCCTGCTCCATCGTTTCCACATACCGTGCGGACCCCGAGCCAGATCCAGCGGAAATGGTCCGATCTGAAATCCAAATGCCCAGAGCTTCTTAATGAGATCCGCGCAGAGATACGGCAGGGTGAGTAACAAAATATTTGGTAAGTAAAAACATGTAAAAAAAATTAGTGTATCGTATATATACCAGCAGTTACTGCCAATAATCAAAAAAGTATAGAAGGACAACGTGGTCGTGCGTAGTGCGCTGCAGTAATTTTGTTTCATGCTAGGCAACGCCTCTAACTCTCGACCCAAACAACTTAAGTGAAGGTATTCTAGTCATTATTTTTAATGGTGCTGGCCGTTCTCCCGTTTGTGTCAGGCAAATGCACTAGTTCGAAAGAAAGTACCCTTATATGCCCCCTCATAGTTAGCGCTTCCTCCTCCTACACACAGACTCAAAGATGTGCCCATGCTGCAGATACTGTCAGTGGGCGATATCCAAAGTATTCCTACCGCACGATAACGATATAAAGAAAGTTATTGCGACGATAACGTTATCTATTGCCATAAATACCTTTTTAGAAGAAAAAAATATGATATGGCCCCCCTCTCACACCCATAATATCTTAATAGTAGTATGTGTTAGTATTAAAAAGAGTCATCTAACAATTGTGTACATTTTTATGTTGCAGAGCACCGTCAACGACAGCGTCACCACCGTCGAGGCAGGACGGCCCCTGAAGTACCTGTAGCCTCCAGTAAGTGTAAAACATATTTAATTAATTTTTCATCCAAGCTACGTGAGAGTGAAGCTGCAGTAAGAGCACTAGTGGTTAGGAACGGGATCCTCCAGCCCCAAACTATTCCCATGTAGCTACAACTGTTCATTAGAGTTGAATATAAGGCTACTTGTACACTAGCGGCAGCCCGGATCCAGCGGGTGAAGGGTCCCTCCGGATCCGTGCTGCCGCAGGTACATGTGTGGGGCCGGAACCGCTCTCTGGCCCAAATTCACTGTAAAGGGGGTGGGTCGCAGATCTGGCCACAGCACGTTAACCCCTGCTGAGAGGCAGCCGGAGCGAAAAATACAACATGTAACTGTTGTATTTTCGTTCTGGCTGCCTCTCAGCAGGGGTTAACGTGCTGCGGCCGGATTCGTGGCCCGCCCCCATTACAGTGAATTTGGGCCGGAGCGTGGTTCCGGCCCCACACGTGTACATGCAGCAGCGCGGATCCGGAGGGACCCTTCACCCGCTGGATCCAGGCTGCCGCTAGTGTAGAAGTAGCCTTAGGCCATTATTTCATGATTTTTGACAGCTGCTGCACCACAGAGGAGCCGCTCTCACCGTCTTCCACCCCAGCGAGAGAGGACCCCACCTGCCCCTCCAACACCACCAGCCCAGCTACCAGAGGTAGAAGGTAGGTAAAAAAAAAAGTGTAATGGGTGGACCTTCTGTCTTCAAAATATGAGCTAAATGTATGTTTTATCTTTGGTAGCTCCAACTGACAGGGAGCAGTTTTCCCCTGGACCATGGGAAGACCACGCAGTATGGGTGTCCAGTAAGTACTACAAAAGGCTCAGCCAGTACAGAATACATGTCACAGAATAAGTCGCTTCAGTATATTAAAGTTTAGATTTTTTTTGTGGGACAACCACTGTAACTCGATCATACAAACTAAGTACATAACTGTTTCCACCCCTACAGACATCCCCACTGACTTCGAAGTGGAGGTTGGATTAGGGCGCCTTGGCTCCAGGCTCCACACTGCCTCCCGGCTCATTCGTGGCCGGCGTAATCTTATTTTTTTGTTCCTTTCTTTTCTTTATTATATTATTTATTTGCTAAAAATAAGTTTTTATTTATTACTAAAATATTCTTGAAAAACCTGCGTTTTGAGTGTTTTGTTAAACCTTTAACACCTTCCTGATCCTGACATAGTGTGAAGAAGAGTTTTTTTCCCATGGCCATTTTCCCATATTAATGAACACAGCGGTGTCTGCCGGCCAAAGTATTACTACATTACACACACTCCTGTTCACTGATTACAATTGACATACAGAAAAATAAAAAAGGCTTGGCTTGTTTGGGCAACAAGCCTGTACATTCTACCTTAACATAGGCAGTTAAAATTATATATTAGCTTTTTATGGCTGCCCCGGCCAGTAGTAGTAGGGGACCGGGCATATCAGTATAGAGTGATAGGTACTGCTGCCCTGTGCCACCTTCTCCTTTTTTTTAAAGCTCAAAGTCTGGCTGGAACTGGACCCCTTTTGCTTATCCATTCCAGACATTTTTCAATTCACTCTGTGGCCCTGCAGCTGGTCTTTGTCCCTGTATAACACTGTCTCTCCCTGTCTCTCCCTATCTCTCCCTGTCTCTCTCTCCCTGCTTGATTAAATACTAGCGCTGAACTGGCCCTGCAATTGCCCTGCAGTATCCCTGATATTTGTAATATGGATTCCCAGAGCTATTATATCAAATTTTCACAAAACAGGTCTCAGAACTTCACACACAGTGCTTCTGCTCGTCTCAGCAGTCGCAGCAGAAGTGATGCGTCACTGGCTTACCGAGCCTGAGCCAATCAGAGCAAGCCCTGCCCACTAGGTCAGGTGACCTCTTTTTTTCCGGGCTTTTGCGCACGTTAAACGAACTAACAGTAAAAGTTCGCTAATGAATTGAATTCGTACGCAACAGCGTATAAAGTAACTTATACGTAGCAATAGCGTATAATTTATAGGACAAACTACAAAGCCAAAGCGAATCACCTAATATTCAGATTCGCTTCGCAGCTAAAAATTCCCAAGATTCGATACGAATCAACGAATCGACGAATCGATTCGCTCATCTCTAATTGTTGTGTAAAAGATCCTGATGGATAACACATTTTGGGTCCATCAGGTTTCCTTTTTTCACAGAACTCTATGACTAACTGTTGTTTAAACCTAAGATGTGTGAACAGGGCTGCAAATAAATATTAAACAGTACTGTCTTCCACAGGCAACTCCTTCAAGAAAATGCTGAAGTGATATAGAAGGTTCTTCCAGTAAGGCCCCTATAAGTCAGACCCATCAGCTGCAGCAAGCATGCTCTTGACTGGGGAATTATGCTGGTGTCTATTGAAATCAGTGGACGCACATTCATTTTCAGGAAAAATTAGCATTTAAAATGCAGATCCAATGGGAAGCTGCTAACACACAGAAGCATCATTGAGAAACCCACTATTAAAAAATGGCTTGTTGAAAATGGACAAACCCTGTGCATATTGGACATTGCAGTATGTTACTGTTTTGAGCTTGGAATTTCAGTTTCACATCTTGTCATACATCTATAAATACCTTTAAATTACTTGAAGTCTACATATTTCAAATAGCATATCCAAAATCCAGTCATTGTTATGTCTCCATGATGACAATACACATTGTCACCACTGTAACGAATAACCTATGGTATTTATTAGTAGGAAAATATAAAAGTCCATGAATGTGCCTGATTGAAGTGTGGGGTGGTGTCAGCCCATTAATAATCTTGTTAAAGGAGAGAACTAGTAAGATGTCATCTTGAAAGAGAGGACAGAGGCTGAACCTGCTGTAAACCAAGATTTATCAACCTTTCAAGTTTTACTTTTGATTGACTTTCTCTGCTCTATTTGTTTACTAAAAGGCACATTAAAAGGAAACATACCTAAAATAGAACAGGATCATAAACTTGTAAGAAATAAACTGTTCGCCAGAGGAAATTACAGTCTTTTCAGAAAGTCTAATTATATACTGTATGTTTTTTTTTTTTGAGAACCAACATAATTATTAAAATATACTGCAAATACATGACAGGAGTCATAGATTCCACTGCCAAGGGTCTGGAAAAGGACCTCAAGAAGTCCAAGCATTTTCAGGAAATTCCATATACAGTGGGGAAAAAAAGTATTTAGTCAGCCACCAATTGTGCAAGTTCTCCCACTTAAAAATATAAGGCCTGTAATTGACATCATAGGTAGACCTCAACTATGAGAGACAAAATGAGAAAACAAATCCAGAAAATCACATTGTCTGATTTTTAAAGAATTTAATTGCAAATTATGGTGGAAAATAAGTATTTGGTCACCTACAAACAAGCAAGATTTCTGGCTCTCACAGACCTGTAACTTCTTCTTTAAGAGGCTCCTCTGTCCTCCACTCATTACCTGTAGTAATGGCATCTGTTTGAACTTGTTATCAGTATAAAAGACACCTGTCGACAACCTCAAACAGTCACACTCCAAACTCCACTATGGTGAAGACCAAAGAGCTGTCGAAGGACACCAGAAACAAAATTGTAGACCTGCACAAGGCTGGGAAGTCTGAATCTGCAATAGACAAGCAGCTTGGTGTGAAGAAATGAACTGTGGGAGCAATAATTAGAAAATGGAAGACATACAAGACCACTGATAATCTCCCTCGATCAGGGGCAATGCAACCACGCAAGATCTCACCTGTGGTCAAAATGATCACAAGAACTGTGAGCAAAAATTCCAGAACCACACGGGGGGACCTAGTGAATGACCGGCAGAAAGCTGGGACCAATGTAAAAAAGGTTACCGTCAGTAACACACTACGCCGCCAGGGACTCAGATCCTGCAGTGCCAGACATGGCCCCCTGTTTAAGTCAATACATATCCAGGCCCGTCTGAAGTTTGCTAGAGAGCATATTGGGAGAATGTCATATGGTCAGATGAAACCAAAGTAAAACTGTTTGGTAGAAACACAACTCGTTGTGTTTGGAGGAGAGTGAATGCTGAGTTGCATCCAAAGAACACCATACCTACTGTGAAGCATGGGGGTTGCAACACCATGCTTTGGGGCTGTTTCTCTTCAAAGGGACCAGGGCGACTGATCCGTGTACATAAAAGAATGAATGTGGCCATGTATAGTGAGATTTTGAGTGCAAATCTCCTTCCATCAGCAAGGGCATTGAAGATGAAACATGGCTGGGTCTTTCAGCATGACAATGATCCCAAGAACACCGCCAGAGCAATGAAGGAGTGGCTTCCTAAGAAGCATTTCAAGGTCCTGGAGTGGCCTAGCCAGTCTCCAGATCTCAACCCCATAGAAAACCTTTGGAGGGAGTTTAAAGTCCGTGTTGCCCAGCGATAGCCCTAAAACATCACTGCTCTAGAGGAGATCTGCATGGAGGAATGGGCCAACATACCAGCAACAGTGTGTGCCAACCTTGTGAAGACTTACAGAAAACGTTTGACCTCTGTCATTGCCAATAAAGGATATATAACAAAGTATTGAGATGAACTTTTGTTATTGACTAAATACTTATTTTCCACCATAATTTACTATTAAATTCTTTAAAAATCAGACAATGTGATTTTCTGGATTTGTTTTCTCATTTTGTTTCTCATAGTTGAGGTCTACCTATGATGTCAGTTACAGGCCTCTCTCATCTTTTTAAGTGGGAGAACTTGTACAATTGGTGGCTGACTAAATTTCCCCACTGTACTTACACCTAAAACCTGGAAAAAGTATAAATTATAGATCTTCGGAAATGTATAGAATCCACTGTAAGGGATCGTATCCTCTCAGGGGGTCGACATCACACAATATCTTCATAACACGGGGATTTTCAGGTCCAACTCAGTTTTATTGGCACCAGCACACCAAAACAAATCATATAAACAACACCTGCGCGGCTGGGCTCTGACTAAACATAGTTCAGCTAACTCACCTAAATAAAGACGCTGTTCACACACAGCTTTTAAGTGCGGCTTCTTCAGCCGTTCAGTCCAGCAGCCTCCTGGCTGTGACTCCAACCGTACCTTTGGGGGGAGATGGTCCAATAGTCCTCCAGACTGTGACCGTGTGACCCTCTTCTCCTAGGGTCACTGGGTCCCCCAAACTTCCAGGCTACACAGAGCCTTGTGGCCCCTCAGCCCTCCTGGCTGAGACCACACACGCAGAGCCTCCGCAGGCTCTAACCTCTCAGGCCTCCTCAGCCTGTCTCCTCTGCTTAGACTGACACTCAGGGCTGGATTATCACAGCAGTAATTACACCCTGGTGGCCTCACCTGTGGTGGAATAGGGATGTGGACTGGAATATCCATCCCCTCCAGACCTCTATGAAGCGTGAGGCCTGTCACTGCCTCACACCACATGTATTGAAACAGCCAAATCACACCATGCAGAGAAGACCATTGGACGAGCAACTGATGTGAATTTATGATAAACTCAAGTAATCATAAGGTTAAAGTGGTTTTCTGATGTCCAAGATCCTGTATTTACCTGATTAGTCCTCCACCGTTCCAACCTGCTGCTCCAATGGTCCTTATTGGCCTTTACTGTGCTAAGGCAATAACGTGCCCAACTACACATATGACCACTGCAGTCAATCACTGGTCTCAAGGTGCCCATACACGACGGCTGAACTCTCACTTAGCTGACAGCTATCATTCCTGACTGCCACATACTTATAGAGTACATGCTCTGCTCTTGGTTCGGCCAAATATGTATATTTTTTCTTGAGAGAGGAGAAAGATGCTGTCAGACAGTTCTGGTGGGCTTATCTCCCTGGAGAACCAAAAAATTGGGTGTTAAAATTTAACTGTTGGGAGAGAGTCAGGAGCTCCCCGTCCACATTAGATTTAGAAAAAGATTAAAAATGGCAGGTTCGGCCAACAGTAGTATAATGTGCATCAGCAGTACAACCACGTGGCTTTCCTACTACACATATGTCACTATAGTATGAATGGTTTTCTAGGAATACAAACCCTATCTTATACTACTTAGTAAAATGTAAAAGACTAACTTCATAAAAACCATTTTTTGACCCATTATCCAAACTGTACCTTGACTGTATTTACTGTATATGGAACGAAGTGGCAGGTTAGTCTTGTAAGATTGAGACCAAAAACTGCTCAGGAAAAAATAGGTCAAATCCACACTAATATTACCTATGAATTTTATTGTTGGTTTTGGTGTAGAATTTAGAGCCAATGTCACTGAACCGAATGAAATCTATGTTAAAATATCAAATTATTTCTACAACAGAAAGGGCATGCTTTGGTTTTCGATATTCACATCATGTCTAGAATCTGACATTTTTTTCTGATGTGAGGGAATAGGGTTCGTTAACCCCATACACTAACACTGTACTTGTGGAATTTCGGTGTGGATTCCTAAAATGAAATTCCACGACAAATATGTGATGTGAGAATCCACCCTCATAATAACACACTATAAGCTGCCCAATGATTACCTTTGTATAAGGAATGCGCCTATACTGTTATGTCATATGTGACCTTTATTTCTTCTGTCCTTCTATTCTGTAGATAAAAAGGACATCACCAAATATTTTGGATTTGGGGAGGATCTGGAGAGTGAAATTCTTGCAGATTATTCTTCATGACTAAATCAGCAGCTGATTCTTCCAACCTAACTAGTAGGAAGCTGATTAACAACCAAAATTACTGGTGGGTCAAAGGAAAGCCTGAAGGTGTGCAACGTATAATACAGTTCACATGAGTAAAGTATTTAACAACAATCCCAGTTCTTTCTGCTATTGTTTCTAAGTGTTTCATAACATGATTTTTGGACAGGTACATAGCTTTGAATATTACACATTTATAAGCAGATAGTACCTTAATAATAGGAAGTCACTTAAACTTCTATTAAACAATGCCATATGAAACACGGTCTGAAAAATATGCCAATTTCAGGCATGCGTTTATTTTTGTATTCTTTTAATATAACATTATTTTTGCTTTTTTTTATTTTTGAAGCAATTTTACAAAACTTTAATATATTTCTACTACTTAATGAATAAACGTAAAACTGTGCCAAAGCAAATGCCTTTGAATTGGAAATGTATTTACCAGTATTTACTCGTCTGTATATAGACACTAAGAATTAGAATGCTTATTAGTGTTGAGCGAAGCAAGCATTCGAAGAAGAATTCAGTCCAAAGTTTACGAAAACTTTGATTCTAAAAGAATCAATTTCCTCATGCTTCGAGGTAACGAATCAGTTTAACAAAAATGGCTGCATGTGTTAGAAAGTGAAAATAAGTGTAGAGGAGACAAGCCCGGGAACACCACCCATAATGTTGTGCTGCCAGCCAATCTGCAGGTAGCCATCCCCAGTGATGTCATAGCCCTATAAAAGCCTCATCCTGCATGGTCTCCGCCATTGTCCTGTGAGCTGAGCATTGGGAAAGACATGGAAAGCACTCATGCGCTAGGGACAGTGTTGCTGCAAACAGTTGTAAAGAATAATATTAGACAGGGAGAGTGCAGAGAGAGTGCAGGGAAACTGCAGGGAAAGTGCAAGGAGACTGCAGGGAGAGTGTATCGCCATGTGCATCACTGTTCAGTGCACCAACATTCATAGTTAATCCATTCTGTTAGTGATTAGAGATGAGCGAGTAGTGTTCGATCGAGCCGGTATTCGATCGAATACTACGCTATTCGGCATACTCGATTTCAATCGAGTATAACGGCGATGGCGCACTTAGAATTCGTTTCCCCTCCCACCTTCCCTGGCGCTCTTTTTCCACCAATCAACATGCAGGGGGGGTATGACAGGCACGCTGAGCACGCTGGCAGCGCGAAAACAGCGTCTACATGGATTGGCTGGAAAAACCATGTGACCTCGAATATTAAAAACTCAGCTCTTCCTGCTCGTACGCATATGCTGCGTGAACTTAGTCAGGGAAAGAGGCTGGAGAAGGGACAGACAGGTTTTAGCAGTTGGACAGGCAGGAGCGTGATTAAAAGCCCTTATCAGGGCTACTATAGTGCACTACAGTGATAGCTTTACTACAAGATACACTTTACAGAGAACGACTGCCGTATTCAGGGATAGCTGCTGGAGTAGGGACAGAGAGAGGCATTAGTGGTGTATTAGGTGCTCTGCTACATACCAAACTATATTTGGCACTACTGTTCAGCGTTCTTTTTGGCTGAAAAACCCTGTTATATAACTAGTGTGTATATGCACCATCTGATCTGGCAGTATACGGCTGTGAATTTTATTTTATTTTTTTAAATACAGTTTATTTGGCTCTAGTGTTCTGGGTTCTGTGTGCCTGCAATACCCTTTTTGTATACCAGGTGTAAATACCCACCGTCTGTTCAGTTAGTACACGGCTGTGTACCTTGAAATATACAATATCTAGGCCATTTAATAGGCCACTGTACTGTGCGTTCTCTTGTTAAATTATCTCACATACCTGGTGTAAATACCCACCGTCTGTTCAGTTACTACACGGCTGTGTACTTTGAAATATACAATATCTAGGCATTTTAATAGGCCACTGTACTGTGCGTTCTCTTGTTAAATTATCTCACATACCTGGTGTAAATACCCACCGTCTGTTCAGTTACTACACGGCTGTGTACTTTGAAATATACAATATCTAGGCATTTTAATAGGCCACTGTACTGTGCGTTCTCTTGTTAAATTATCTCACATACCTGGTGTAAATACCCACCGTCTGTTCAGTTACTACACGGCTGTGTACTTTGAAATATACAATATCTAGGCATTTTAATAGGCCACTGTACTGTGGCGTTCTCTTGCTAAATTATCTCACATACCTGGTGTAAATACCCACCGTCTGTTCAGTTACTACACGGCTGTGTACTTTGAAATATACAATATCTAGGCATTTTAATAGGCCACTGTACTGTGCGTTCTCTTGTTAAATTATCTCACATACCTGGTGTAAATACCACCGTCTGTTCAGTTACTACACGGCTGTGTACTTTGAAATATACAATATCTAGGCATTTTAATAGGCCACTGTACTGTGCGTTCTCTTGTTAAATTATCTCACATACCTGGTGTAAATACCCACCGTCTGTTCAGTTACTACACGGCTGTGTACTTTGAAATATACAATATCTAGGCATTTTAATAGGCCACTGTACTGTGCGTTCTCTTGCTAAATTATCTCACATACCTGGTGTAAATACCCACCGTCTGTTCAGTTACTACACGGCTGTGTACTTTGAAATATACAATATCTAGGCATTTTAATAGGCCACTGTACTGTGCGTTCTCTTGTTAAATTATCTCACATACCTGGTGTAAATACCCACCGTCTGTTCAGTTACTACACGGCTGTGTACTTTGAAATATACAATATCTAGGCATTTTAATAGGCCACTGTACTGTGCGTTCTCTTGTTAAATTATCTCACATACCTGGTGTAATACCCACCGTCTGTTCTGTTACTACACGGCTGTGTACCTTGAAATATACAATATCTAGGCCATTTAATAGGCCACTGTACTGTGCGTTCTCTTGTTAAATTATCTCACATACCTGGTGTAAATACCCACCGTCTGTTCAGTTACTACACGGCTGTGTACTTTGAAATATACAATATCTAGGCATTTTAATAGGCCACTGTACTGTGCGTTCTCTTGCTAAATTATCTCACATACCTGGTGTAAATACCCACCGTCTGTTCAGTTACTACACGGCTGTGTACTTTGAAATATACAATATCTAGGCATTTTAATAGGCCACTGTACTGTGCGTTCTCTTGTTAAATTATCTCACATACCTGGTGTAAATACCCACCGTCTGTTCAGTTACTACACGGCTGTGTACTTTGAAATATACAATATCTAGGCATTTTAATAGGCCACTGTACTGTGCGTTCTCTTGTTAAATTATCTCACATACCTGGTGTAAATACCCACCGTCTGTTCAGTTACTACACGGCTGTGTACTTTGAAATATACAATATCTAGGCATTTTAATAGGCCACTGTACTGTGCGTTCTCTTGTTAAATTATCTCACATACCTGGTGTAAATACCCACCGTCTGTTCAGTTACTACACGGCTGTGTACTTTGAAATATACAATATCTAGGCATTTTAATAGGCCACTGTACTGTGCGTTCTCTTGTTAAATTATCTCACATACCTGGTGTAAATACCCACCGTCTGTTCTGTTACTACACGGCTGTGTACCTTGAAATATACAATATCTAGGCCATTTAATAGGCCACTGTACTGTGCGTTCTCTTGTTAAATTATCTCACATACCTGGTGTAAATACCCACCGTCTGTTCAGTTACTACACGGCTGTGTACTTTGAAATATACAATATCTAGGCATTTTAATAGGCCACTGTACTGTGCGTTCTCTGCTAAATTATCTCACATACCTGGTGTAAATACCCACCGTCTGTTCAGTTACTACACGGCTGTGTACTTTGAAATATACAATATCTAGGCATTTTAATAGGCCACTGTACTGTGCGTTCTCTTGTTAAATTATCTCACATACCTGGTGTAAATACCCACCGTCTGTTCTGTTACTACACGGCTGTGTACCTTGAAATATACAATATCTAGGCCATTTAATAGGCCACTGTACTGTGCGTTCTCTTGTTAAATTATCTCACATACCTGGTGTAAATACCCACCGTCTGTTCAGTTACTACACGGCTGTGTACTTTGAAATATACAATATCTAGGCATTTTAATAGGCCACTGTACTGTGCGTTCTCTTGCTAAATTATTTCACATACCTAATTATATACCCAAATATTGTATTTGCAACAAAAAAAAAATAAAATGCGGAGGGGGGCTAGCGGAATCGGACGTGGACGAGGACGGGGGCGCGGAAATGCTGTTGGTGGCCTTGTTGAAGCCAGTGGGGATACAATGCGTGCTGGTGAGGGTCAGCCAGGATCACACTCATCCAGAATCCCTGCCTTTATGGGACAGTTAAGCAGGGGGCGAGTTACACCGCTGTTGAGGCCTGAGCAGGTTGAACAGGTGGTGCAATGGATAGCCGATAGCGCTTCCACACAGTTGTCCACCAGCCAGTCATCCACACAGTCTCACTCTGACCCTCCTTCCTCCACACCTGGCCAACAGAGTCATCCCACCCTTGACCCCTCCCAGGAGCTCTTTTCGGGTCCTTTTTCAGATGTGCCGGAAGAATCCCAGGAGCTAGCAGAGGAATTTGTTTGTAGTGATGCCCAAACACTGGAGTTTTCGCCATCTCCTGCTGATGTGGACCCTGAACCAGCATCTGTTATCATGAGCGATGATGATGATGAGACGCAGTTGCCATCAAGGGAGGCTGTTGGAATGTCCAGTGGGCAGGAGGAGGAGCAGAGTGAGGAAGAGGAGGTGGTGGATGACGAAATGACCGACCCCACTTGGCCAGGGGTGATGTCCAGCGGGGAAAGCAGTGGAGAGGTGGTGGTCTGCGCAGCACCGAAAAAGGCAGCAAGAGGCAGAGGGATGTCCACAGGCAGAGGGATGTCCAGAGGCAGAGGGATGTCCAGAGGCAGAGGGATGTCCACAGGCAGAGGGATGTCCACAGGCAGAGGGATGTCCAGAGGCAGAGGACAGTCCAGACAGAGTAGTGAGGCCACAGCCAGCACGGCCGAAGCTGTTCCCGGCAGCGGGCAGTCGCGTGAAGCTCCCCATCGAGGCCTCGTACTTCTGTGGTGTGGAGATTTTTTAATGTTTGTGCGGATGACAAACTGAGCGCGGTTTGCACACTCTGCCACTCAAAACTGAGTAGGGGCTCTGAGAAGAGCAATCTGACCACCTCAGGCATGCGGCGTCACTTGGAAGTCAAGCACTGGGCTGAGTGGGAGAGAGCAAACGCAATACAACCTGCGCCCGGTCCTGCTGCCACTGCCTCTTCCCTTTGTTGTGTGCTGCCACTGCGGTCCAGACCTCCAGCCAGGACACCTCCACATCTGCCTCTGCCTCGGCTACTTTGGGGCCTTCTCCTTCAGCCTCCCCTTCCCCCGCCTCTTCGCCTGCACCTTCACACTCCTCGTCCCAACAACTGTCCATCTCGCAGGCGTTCGACCGCAGGCGGAAGTACGCCTCGAGTCACCCCCAAGCCCAAGCCTTAAACTGCCACATCTCCAAACTGCTGGCCCTGGAGATGTTGCCGTTTAGGCTTGTGGAGACGCAGGCCTTCCGCGACCTGATGGCGGCTGCCGCACCTCGCTATTCCGTCCCTAGCCGCCACTACTTTTCCCGGAGTGCCGTCCCCGCCCTGCACCAGCACGTGTCGCGTAACATCAGGCGGGCCCTGAGGTACGCAGTCAGCGCAAAGGTCCACTTGACCACCGACTCATGGACAAGCGCTTGCGGCCAGGGACGATACATTTCTCTGACGGCACACTGGGTGAATGTAGTGGAGGCGGGGACGGGGTCGCAAACAGAGACGGCCTACCTACCACCCCCGCCCAAGATTGCCAGCATGGGTTCTGATAAACCCCCCTCCTCCTCCTCCTCCTCCTCCTCCTCCTGTGCCTTAACATCTCCCTCAGCCGCTAGCTGGAAGCGTTGCAGCACTGGCGCGGGGAGACGTCAGCAGGCGGTGCTAAAGCTCATCAGCTTGGGCGACAGGAAGCACAGCGCCCCAGAGGTGAGGGACGCCATATTGCAGCAGACGGAGATGTGCTGCAGCTAGGACCAGGCATGGTCGTGTGCGATAACGGCCGTAACCTGGTGGCGGCTCTGGAGCTTGCCGAACTCAATCACGTACCATGCCTGGCCCACGTTTTTAATCTGGTAGTCCAAAAATTTCTGAAGACTTACCCCAACCTGGCAGAGCTACTGGTGAAAGTGCGGCGCTTGTGCGCTCACTTTCGGAAGTCAACTGTAGCTGCTGCTAGCTTAAAAAAACTCCAGCAACGCCTCCATTTGCCTGAACATCGGCTGTTGTGCGACCTGCCGACTCGCTGGAATTCCACCTATTCCATGTTGGCCAGGGTGTGTGAGCAGCAGAGAGCATTGATGGAGTACCAGATAATGAATCCACGCGTGCCTCCAACTCAGCTCCCTCAGTTTGCCAACCACGAGTGGCCATGGATGGCAGACATATGCGATGTACTGCGTATCTTTGAGGAGTCCACCAAGAAGGTCAGCAGCGAGGACGCTATAGTGAGCGTAACCATCCCGCTCCTAGGCGTCCTTAAAGAATCCCTCATCGCAATAAGGGAGAACGCATTGCACGCAGAGGAGACGGGGGTAGGAGGAGACGCAACGGAGCTACACAGTCAGACCACACTTTTGTCTGCTTCACGGTGGCAGTTGCAGGAGGAGGAGGATGAGGAGGAGGACGACGTGGAGGTGGCTGTGGAAGAGGAGGAGGATGCTGGCGGCGAGGGTAGCAGTCAGGCTGTGTGCGTCCCATTGGTTCAGCGCGGATGGGGCGGAGAGGAGGCGGAAGAGGAAGAGGAGGAAATGGCAAGTGATCCTTCTGGTGGGGGCAGTGAGGTCATGCCTATTCAGAGTCTGGCACACATGGCTGACTTCATGCTGGGCTGCTTTTCCCGGGACACACGTGTTGTCCGGATAGTGGAGAACAAACTGTACTGGGTCTTCGCACTCCTGGACCCCCGGTATAAAGATAACGTCTCCTCTTTTATTCCGGTAGAGGAGAGGACGAATCGATTGCTGGAATACCAGAGGGAACTCGTGCAGAACATGATGGAGATTTTCCCACCCACCATCGCTGGCGGCAGAGAGGAGAGGGTCTCCCAGAGTCCCACAACATCCATCAGGCCCACAGCCACCAGGGGAACACTCTCCAAGGTGTGGGACACGTTCATGGCACCCCCTCGTGCAACTTCCATCACTGCGGGGCCCGCTATCAGCAGGAGGGACAAGTATCGGCGGATGTTGCGGGAGTACCTGGCAGACCGAAACCCTGTCCTCCCCGATCCCTCGGCGTCCTACACTTACTGGGTCTCCAAGTTGGACACGTGGCTGGAACTGTCCCTGTACGCCTTGGAGGTGCTTGCCTGCCCTGCCGCCAGCGTGCTATCAGAAAGGGTGTTCAGCGCAGCCGGGGGCATTATAACCGATAAGCGCAGCCGCCTGTCAACCGACAGTGCCGACAGGCTGACGCTAATCAAAATGAACAGCAAGTGGATTGACCCGGACTTTGCTTCTCCAACCGTGGAAAGCAGCCAAAAGTGAAGTGCCATCTGTATGAAGTGCCATTTCCTCCTCCACCTCCTCCTCCTCCTCCTTAACCGCCGTAGAATTGCTCCGTAAAAAAAATATATATATATTTATGGCTCTCCTCTTGGGCCTCCACATAATTTTTTAAGAGGTCTCACCTCTTGGGCCTCCACATAATTTTAAGAGGTCTCACCTCTTGGGGCCTGCACAAAATGTTTAAGAGGTCTCACCTCTTGGGCCTCCACATAATTTTTAAGAGGTCTCACCTCTTGGGCCTGCACAAAATGTTTAAGAGGTCTCACCTCTTGGGCCTCCACATAATTTTTAAGAGGTCTCACCTCTTGGGCCTCCACATAATTTTTAAGAGGTCTCACCTCTTGGGCCTGCACAAAATGTTTTAAGAGGTCTCACCTCTTGGGCCTCCACATAATTTTTAAGAGGTCTCACCTCTTGGGCCTCCACATAATTTTTAAGAGGTCTCACCTCTTGGGCCTGCACAAAATGTTTAAGAGGTCTCACCTCTTGGGCCTCCACATAATTTTTAAGAGGTCTCACCTCTTGGGCCTCCACATAATTTTTTAAGAGGTCTCACCTCTTGGGCCTGCACAAAATGTTTAAGAGGTCTCACCTCTTGGGCCTCCACATAATTTTTAAGAGGTCTCACCTCTTGGGCCTCCACATAATTTTTAAGAGGTCTCACCTCTTGGGCCTGCACAAAATGTTTAAGAGGTCTCACCTCTTGGGCCTCCACATAATTTTTAAGAGGTCTCACCTCTTGGGCCTGCACAAAATGTTTAAGAGGTCTCACCTCTTGGGCCTCCACATAATTTTTAAGAGGTCTCACCTCTTGGGCCTCCACATAATTTTTAAGAGGTCTCACCTCTTGGGCCTGCACAAAATGTTTAAGAGGTCTCACCTCTTGGGCCTCCACATAATTTTTAAGAGGTCTCACCTCTTGGGCCTGCACAAAATGTTTAAGAGGTCTCACCTCTTGGGCCTCCACATAATTTTTAAGAGGTCTCACCTCTTGGGCCTCCACAAAATCTTTAAGAGGTCTCACCTCTTGGGCCTCCACAAAATCTTTAAGAGGTCTCACCTCTTGGGCCTCCACAAAATCTTTAAGAGGTCTCACCTCTTGGGCCTCCACAAAATCTTTAAGAGGTCTCACCTCTTGGGCCTCCACAAAATCTTTAAGAGGTCTCACCTCTTGGGCCTCCACAAAATCTTTAAGAGGTCTCACCTCTTGGGCCTGCACAAAATCTTTAAGAGGTCTCACCTCTTGGGCCTCCACAAAATCTTTAAGAGGTCTCACCTCTTGGGCCTCCACATAATTTTAAAGAGGTCTCACCTCTTGGGCCTCCACAAAATCTTTAAGAGGTCTCACCTCTTGGGCCTCCACAAAATCTTTAAGAGGTCTCACCTCTTGGGCCCATTAGGCACTTGGCCCAAAATCTTTAAGAGGTCTCACCTCTTGGGCCTCCACAAAATCTTTAAGAGGTCTCACCTCTTGGGCCTCCACAAAATCTTTAAGAGGTCTCACCTCTTGGGCCTGCCACAAAATCTTTAAGAGGTCTCACCTCTTGGGCCTCCACAAAATCTTTAAGAGGTCTCACCTCTTGGGCCTCCACATAATTTTAAAGAGGTCTCACCTCTTGGGCCTCCACAAAATCTTTAAGAGGTCTCACCTCTTGGGCCTCCACAAAATCTTTAAGAGGTCTCACCTCTTGGGCCTCCACATAATTTTAAAGAGGTCTCACCTCTTGGGCCTCCACAAAATTTTCCATGAGCCTCTGGCCAGCCCACGGCCTCTTCCTGCCTTTTGCGGTCCTACGCATCCCTCCACATCCCCACTGCTTTACCTGCTAGACATGACACTGGGCCAGGTCGGGTCACTGATATCTCTAGCGCCAACAATTTGGGCATTTTAAGGCTTCTGCATGTGTTTGAGTTGTTTTTACATTTTAAAGAAGACATGTCTGACCACATTTCACACACACACACAATGACAATTAGGGGTGGGGTCTATTTGCTTTCCCCCTTGCCTATGCCATCTGTGGTTGTTATAGGCAACGTGATTTTAAGGGGTGCAGAATTTCATCTTCTTTTTTGTCTAGTTTGGCTTGGGGTCCATGGCAATGTAGAGGAAAGAAGGTTTCCTTGTATGGTCTCACTTTACAGAGAGATTAGATTGTGTTTGGAGTGTATTGTTGAGAGGCTGTGATAGTGGCGTAATAGTGCGACTTGGGCGCGTTATATGCACCCAGACATGCTTCCCCTGCTGTCCCAGTTGCATTCCAGCAGTGTTGGCATCCTTTTCTGAGGTTCCAGGGTGGACTTGGTGACCTCCAAGTGGTCGAATTGAGATTTCCAAGTGGCGAGCATTTTTTTCCCATAGACTTTAATGGGATTCGATATTCGGTCGAATAGTCGAATTTCGCGGTCTATTCGAATCGAATTTCGAACTTTCGAATATTTCACTACTCGCTCATCTCTATTAGTGATACAGTTACTGTGCCTCAGTCTTAAAGGCCGGTGTAGTATATCGCCGTGTGCATCACTGTCAAGTGCACCAACATTCATAGTTAATTTGTTCTATTAGCTTAGAGTAACTGTGCATCAGTATTACAGGTTACTTTTAGGCAGGGTGGCCTGAGTATACCTGATTTATAGCGATTCGTGACAAATTCATTCATAACTAATCAATTTTCTTGTCTAACCTCTGCGAAGCTGCCGAATCTAATTTTTCAAAACTGTCATACAATAAAAGAAAAAAGGACATTTCTACTTCTGCCGAAACATTTTTATAGCCATGGCCACAACATCACAGACATGATAATTGTAGTATTAAAAAACTTAATTTGGAGAGGCTCAGAACAGGAATGAATGTGTTGCATGGATTTATGGCACTCTACAGTTTACCAATGCATGCCTCAGACCTGGTGGGAACATCACAACCATGGACCAGATCTCATTCCTATGACAATAAAACTTTTATACTACACATCTCTGAAATAATAATAATATTAATAATAATAATAATAATAAATGAACCATCAGTATATCATATTGCTAGCTGACTCATTGCAGGCACAGTTTCAGGAAATGTAGAAGAAAATGGGAGAGCCAGAGGAGGTTCTTCCTTTTAATCTCCCTTGCAGGCGCAAAAAGTCCAATTCCTCCGGATGTTATGTAAATAGATGATTGGATTTATTAAATAAACAATAACACAATAAAAGAAAATAAAAGAATAAGGATGCATATATAAGACAACGCGTTTCGGAGAACTGGGGTCTCCTTTTTCAGGTCAAAAAAATGTGCATATCCAAACCAGACTCAGCCACATATTTATAGGGTGTTTGTAATGTGAAAATACTGCCAAAAGTGGAGATTGGAGGTGGGGGAGGAGGGATCCCCATTTCACAACGATCATGCCTTTTTAGTAAAAACCAATATTACACCTTACAAGTACATTAAACAAGCCACAAGAGACATTATTATTAAACAAAATGCCAATATTAAAATAGAATGAAACGTTGTTTTTATAAACTTAAACGGGCACGGAGGTGAGCAGTCACATGACAAAAAGTCATGTGAACTGTTGCCTAAGAGACCCATATAAACACGGAAGGGATCCGGCAGACGTCGGTCACATGGTACATCACCCGGGAGACGCGTCCAAGTGGGTGGAAAGTGCGCACCATGTGATCGGAGCTCGGCCGGTCACGTGGTGCGGCACCTAGGGGACGCGTCTATCCGGATGGAAGGTATATCCCCACAATGTGGTATATTACCATGGGATCGCGTCCCTCCGCTATAGATCTCTTGCGGATTTCTCTCTCTAGACCAGTGGATCGCATGTATGGGCCGTTTGGGCCGTAGTTGGAGGGGCTATAGGCATGATGAATGATGAAACAATTACATAATTAGATAAGATAAGATTAAATAATCAATTAAAATGCATCCACCAATTTTATAATATATACCTGAAATTAATCAGGAACAAATAATGGGGGAGGGGTTTAAAACTGTATAAAAATGTATAAAAATAAATACACATAGATATAATAGATATAAACATGAATATAAAAGGATAAATTGTAGTGGTCAAATAGGATCTCGCACCATATTATAATATTACCAATAGAAGTAAAAAGGAAATGGACTTTTAGGCAGATAATTATGGACAATTATATTAAGTTAAAATTGTGTGACCACATGTAATTACTATTAGACATGACTTTAAACAATCGTATACGTGCTGGATTTTATATATCATATCAAAAGGATGTATGAACCTAATTGAAGAGCTAAATTTGTTACTATGTGGATAATCTAGTAATTACAATGGTGGGCCATCAATGGCTTGAGGGCGTTAAATTATGTTTTGTCAAAACAACCAAGCATTTAACCTCCAAACTATTTTAATCCACTATTGTTGCAAAGAAATGTATAATGCAGTTTAAAGAAATGGAAAAAGAGAACATGCATCATACGTGATTAGCAGTCTTACAGCCTTACTTTCACTCAGATTAATGTGCACACTCATATTGTCTGCTATCCTGACGTTTTCAACAATATATCAGCGTCATCAGGGGTCCCTGCACAGAACAGTATGTCTAATGTGTTATTCTGTGCAAGGACCTCTGAGGATGCAGATGTACTGTCCAACAGTGTGTGTACATTAATCATTTTAAAGAGGTTTTCAAAAATGATTGCCTGTCATTCAGATAGGTCATTAATATCTGATTCGTGGGGGTTCAACTCCCAGCATCCCCATTGATCAGCTGTTTGAAAAGGCTGTGGTGATCCGTTTCACATACCAAACACAGAACCGTACATTGTAGAGCCCAGGCCGTCACTTGAATGGGACTGAGCTGCAAACAGGCCATGTGACCAATAAACGTGACACATCTTCTTCAAAAAGCTGATCATGAGGGTTTCGGGAGTCAGACCCCCACCAATCATATATTTAGAGTCAGACTGGCCCACACTTTGATACCATACAGTCTATGTTGGGCCCAAAAAGAAAATTCCTGTGGTGGGCCCAAGGAACCCCAGTCTGAAACTACAGATATTGATGATATTGATGACTTATCAGTCAAATATAAGTGCAACAGCACAGTCTAGGTACAGGAGATTGGTGTGTGTCCAAATTCACAGTTTCTGCATAGGGTTACAGGACAGCACTCAGTGAATTTGATAAAATTATGTTATTTTAGTCTTAATTTTCCAACAGTGTGCATTAGTTACATAAATGTTGCAATATTTCGGAATGTTCAATGCCCTTTATCAAGCTAGAGTAGCCTCCTGGATGGCATGGTGGGATTGGGTCCAGTTAGGTCTGATTTTCCCACAAGACAAAATATACAGTATTTTGCACCTTTCTTGTGTTGGCCACCATTGGTCTAAAATCTAAAGCTTGGTTTGGTCATTGTAATGTACAGTGTCATGAGAACATTCATAGGCCAACATTTTTTCCAACTAGGACACTCCCTGATATGTCTAAGAGAATAATTACTAAATGTCAATTTACACTGTTCTAAGGCAGAGGAATGTGAAATTACATGAAAATTGCATGCCGTCCCAGAATATGAAGAACAATGGCCTCAATCAAGACACTTCAGCAGTGACTCACTATGGGCAAAATTTAATCCTTTCACTGATTTCTAAGATGCGTCAACCCATTCCTTTTCCTCTTCCTATTTAACTATGAAAAGATTATACTCCTTTTTATTGCCGAGGTTAGGAGACGTGTATGGTGGGGTCAGGAGGGATAGCTGTTGGCTGAGGGTTCGGCCTTCGGCTAATATATGTAGTAGTAATAGATCATTACAAGGCAGCAATGTAGACAAATAGCCTTGTGATATGTAGACATCAAGAGGCAGCTCTTGAATCTTGGTCATCAGGAGGGTCATAGTTAAATTAATTCAGATGTTGGCTCCTTGCTGGATCCATAATAATAAGTAACCAAATTTACTATTGATATGAGTTAAAATGCTAATGCTAATATCCACAATAGCTTGTTCCTTTTCATAGAATAAGTGGATGATGACTGTGAAGAACTGCAAACATCAGTACTGTTCATATAGAGACAGTAACAATTAAAACTTAAAGGCTATGTACACCTTTGGGGGCATTTTTTATTATTGCATTGTACTCATTTTGAGCTAAATACCTAAGCTGCACATACTGTACAATGTATTTATAATAAAAGATTCTTCCTTTTACTCCAGAAAATATGAAAATGTAATGGTCAGCTGGTTTCTGCCACCACAATTGGACATGCTATTCTTGGTCCCACCTTGTAGGTTCTTTTCCAAACCATATATGAGAGTTAATGGCTGTTCCATAATGGTTCCTTAGCTGGAAGCTCACATGTTTATCGCATTACTCCTAGGATTAGCAAGATCTTGTAAGAGTGCCCATACATGTTGCAGCCAAGCATCAGTAACCAGTCATGGTTTTCCACCAATTGACATGCTTGACCTGTGTTTCCTACTTGAAACCATAGCAAGTACAGGTGAAGCACATAAATTAATAGTAATCTGGGCATGGATATTGGCTAGCCCACAATATGTTTATACACCCTTAAACTGGCAATACAAACTTCGACCGGTGATTTCTTGTAAACATTGTGTGAACGATCACTTGCAATGACAATGACAAATGACAAATCTCCTGAAAATGTGAGTGACCAAGTTGGAAAATTTTAGCCATTGCTGGCTGAAATTACATGTGTATGGCATTATTGGTTGACTTAGGACAAGTATTTGCCATTGTGCTGAAGGACTAGGGAGTATGGTTGGCCAGTTTAGTCTGGCCTGTTGCCGGTGGGATCATTCATACAAACAATGCAAAGACTATTGTTTGGCCACGGTGTGGCCAGTCAAGCACTTATGTGTATAGTAGGTGTTAGGGGAACTGGTTTAATTGACTGAAAGGATATTGTAGACATATTCTGAATGTTACAAGAGTGCAAACATCTACATATGTATATGATCCTGGTTCTTCAGCTTGTTTCATCCAGTATCCAGACATATTTAATGTCTTGCTCACCTTCTTACTATGTCATACAGTTTATAGCAGGATTTCAACATTTTATATAGTTTTCAGTTTCGTAATGGAATCCACTGATGACAGGTGGATGACTGAGACCATCTTAATACAGACAGTTGATGATTATGAGCAGTATCATTCCTTTCTAGTCATTTTATTGATAATTATATAGTAAAGACAGTCTTCAATAAAATATAATGCAATTATAAATAAGTGGTTTTTCTTTCACCTGTTGGCAAAACTCTTTGTGATCGAGTTAGGAAAATGAATTGAATATTTCACATCAGAACTTTTTACAATTGGAATAAAAAAATGGGGCATCTTTTAATGGTGACTCCATATCTTACAAGTAGACCGCCATAAATACAGTATATATGCTTAGCCCTGTTGTAATTTGATGTTAATAGCATCATTCAGCATTGATAGTCACCATTACACCCCTATCCCTTTCAAATTTATGCATAACTAGAATTCATAGGGTCCTACACCACAAGAATAGTCCCCTCGCTTTGTTGTACACTGAACTCCAGTAACAGCGACACAACTCGGCTATTTTCGCTGGCCCCATAGAAATGAATGGAGGGCGGCTGCGCATGCGCAGTGTGCCCTTCATTACTTTGGGGGCTCCATTCTCAATATAGGTGTGGGTCCCAGCGGTGGGACCCGCACCTATAAGACCATAGGGGCATATCCTAGCGATATGCCCCCATTGTCTAAGATGAGAATAACCATTTTAAGGCTTTTACATTGCCTGAATATTGGGCAAATCATCGCAAACAAACGTTCATAGGAACACTTGTTTGCTAGGATCTGCTGGTGTAAAGGTACCGCCAATTGCCTGATGAATGAACGATACACCTAAATCATCACAACAGATCATCATGTCTAAACAATGATGGGGATGAGCAATGGCATTAGCGATCACTCCTCCCCGTACCGTGGAGGAGATCACTGGATGTAAATGCAGCTTTCTCCTTCACTAAAAATTCAGTGACTCACAGGTGATGTCTAGTCTGATTGGAGCGATTCGGTTTCCTTTTCCTTTCCATCCGGCCCAGACTGCCATAATGATATCTCATGGTGAATGCAGAGTTTGCTGGCAAGACATCTTTGGCCCCTTGCTTTTACAGTCATCCTGGTCTCTATAGCAACACAAATAAATTCAGTCCCTAGACCAGGTTCCTGAATACGAACTCCAGACCAAACTCCCTTAACCAATACAGATTCTCTAAATTATTATAGTTTCTAGACTAAAACCCCCTTAACAAATACAGACTCCTGACCAGATCTGCTAAATCAATACAGATATCAGATCCCTTAAATAATAATGACTCCCAATCAGATTTCCCAAAATACAGACGCCCCCAGACCCACTAAATAAATAAACCATATTCACTTACAGAGCAACTCATACTCTCTTCATCTATGGATACTCTGTGCTGATCTGTCCTTTAAGACCTGCATAGGTAGGTAGAGTCATGTGACCTGATCTGTGAAGGACCATAAGTAGTAAAAGGACTTGCAAATTCAGTATAGTGTCCAGTTACCTTATCTGTGCAGGCTACTGCACAGTACCACTTCTGTCCTATATACAGGTTGTAATTCTTAGTATCTGCTCTTATTCTGTATACACAACTACAGTACTCACAAAAAGTTAAGGATATTTGGCTTTCAGGTGAAATTTGTGGAAAATGTAAAAAGCATGCAATGGTGATTTCCTCATCTCAAACAATGTATTAAAACAAAAGCCAACAAACAATGGTGGGTATACTCCTACAAAAAATGTCAATGTCTCAAAAACTTATCATGTGGCCTTGAGAATCAATTACAGCTTGACAACGTCTCATGCTGTTCACAAGTCCATGAAGCTAAAATCAGGCCTGTGTTGTTTAAGCAGAGGCACAATGACTGGATTAATTATGTCATTCAAGTACTTGTCACTGCACCATTCACAAAGTGTAAGGCAGTTCTGTGTTGACTAGACACACCTGCCCACATTGTAACACCTCCACGACCAGCTGATGCATAGTGCTCTACTTGAGGTCTCCAACATTGTTGGCAGCCATCATTTCTGCTCAGCATGAATTGACTTTCATCAGTGAACAGCACTGAGGCCGACTGGTTCCTCATCCAGCATAGATACTCCCTGGTCCATGCAAGACAATGGCGCCTGTGCCTGGTGGCGTGTCAGGTACCCTTGCAGGTTGTTTAGCACGCAGACCATGCTGACGTAAACAGTTTTGAATGGTCTGACGTGACACTTGGGTGCCTCTCACCTCCCTTAAATGTGCCTGGAGTTGTGTGGCATTCCTCATCCGGTTCCAGAGGATTGTTTACAAGGAAGCAGTCATAGGTGTGGGATATGGCCAAAGGACGTCCACTTCTATGCCTTTCTGTGACTCTTCCAGTCTCTTTGTATCTCTGTTCCAATCTGCTAATGACACTCTGTGACACTCTGTGGCCACATTCATCTGAGAACATCCTGCTTGAAGCCTCGCAATGGCGAGGTACTGTTGATCAATTGTTAGGTGTCATCTTGGTCTCATGATGTCAAAATGTGAACAGCATGATGAGGAGGACTGTTTAAATACCAATTCTAATTGAACCAGGAAATTTATTGGACAATTTATGGATCAAACACCTGTTGTGAATTTTGCAGTTAAGCTCCTTGTTAGAGAACAGCAAGTTGTGCAAAAAAGTACTGAAACATTGAACAGTTGGACACGTGCATTGAAAAGTTTAGAGAAGGTCACATTAAGTTCACCTGTAAAGGTTAGAGTGCATTTTAGGTTCATCCTGAAATTTCACCCACAAGCCAAATATCCCTAACTTTTTGTGAGTAGTGTATATGGACACTGCTCAGTATTACTTCTCTTGTCCTGTATACTAGGTGTAATCCTCAGTATCTGCTCTTACTTTGTATATCTGGACGCTGTACAGTACCACTTCTCTTGTCCTCTATACTGGGTGTAATTCTCAGTATATGCTCTTATTCTGTATATATGTACCCTGCACAGCACCACTTCTTTTGTCCTGTTTACTGGGTGTAATCCTTTAGTATCTACTCTTATTCTGTATATATGAACACTGCACAGTACCACTTCTCCTATTCTGTATACTGGGTGTAAATCTCAGTATCTGCTCTTATTCTGTATATATGAACACTGCACAGTACCACTTCTCCTGTCCTGTATACTGGGTGTCTGCTCTAATTCTATATGTATGGATTGGATACTGTAAATTGCCACTTTTCATGCCATGTCCACAGGGGTGCACCTAGCCTTCCTGCTGCCTGAGGCGAAAATTGAAAAAGAACCCCCCCCCCCCCACCCATACCAAATTCTGAACCTAACCCCTTGCATCCGAACATTACGTATATCACTACAGAACATACAGGGTAATACAGTGCCCCATAACTCTTACATCCACTGATGTTTCCTCTGATGTAGATATGCTCTTTCCTCGTCTTCTCCTTTCAGACCTTCAGACCAGACCATCGTTTTTCAGCCATTTCTCGTCTCTGCAGTTTGAAAAAAAAAAAATCATTTTATATTTTATTTTCATATTAGTTTACTACTTTTCCATCATCCTCCCATCTTTTGGACAAATCATCCTACCACCTCCAATACTGTGCCGCTGTGCACCTCAATATTATACAGTCCTGTACAGTTTCCTAAAATAACTGCGCCCAACAAATAGTGCCCCTGACACTAATAGTGTAAACGTAACGTCCCCCAAAAATAACTGTGATAAGCTGATACTGTGCCAAGGTGCCCCCCACAGTAATAGTGCTCCCAAAAGTCCCACTAATAGTAATAATTCTTTGCTAGAGCACACATGGTGGTAATAGTGCTCCTACAATGCCCCCATCATGTCCCCACTGTGTCCCAGAAGTAATAATGCTCCCATAGTGACCATACTAGTAATCCCCACAGTCCCCCAGTAGTAAAAAGCCCACCATATGCCCCCCAGTAGTAATAATTCTCCTTATAATGTGACAGTACAAAAAATACCCCTTATAATGTGTGCCAGTATAAAAAATACCTCCTTTTAGTGCCCCCAGTTGAGCTAATTTCCCCATAGTGCCCCCATAATGTGTCAGTATAAAATACCCCTATGTAGTGCCCCCAGTAAATGTCCCCATAGTGCTCTTCTCCCCCCTTCCTCCTAGTGCCCCCCATAATGTAAACGTATAAAATGCCCCTATAATTTGCAGGTATAAAATACCCCTTCTTAGTGGCCCCCCGTAGATGACCCCATAGTGCCCCCCTTCCCCATAGTACCCACCATAATGTTTCCCAGTATAAAATCCCCCTATACAGAGCCCCCCATATAAAATACTCCTTCTTTGTGGCCTCAGTAGATGCCCCCATAGTGCATCAAATAATGTGCCAGTAAGAAGTGCTCCCATAGATGCCCCCATAGTGCCCACCAATCATGTGCCAGTAAGAAATGCCCCTGCATAGATGCCCCCCAATCAAGTGCCAGTAAGAATAGCCCCCAGTGCTTCTCTCCTGTATTGTACCATATAAAAAAAATAAACACATACTTACCTGCATCAAGCTGACAGCGATGCGATGCAGGCTGCGTCCCGCACTATACGGCTCAGGCGGCGCAATGACGTCATCGCGCCACCTGCAACGGCCTCTGATAGGCTGCAGGCCTAGTGCCTGTAGCCTATCCAAGGAATGGGGAAGGGAGATGCCTCTCCTCTGACCCACAGCACATCCATCTGTATCGCTGTCCTGATACAGATGACTATGGAGATGAGCGCTTCCACAATGGAAGCACTCATCTCCCTGTGCCCTGCCACCGCCCCCCAATTGTCACCAGGGCCGCGCCGCCTGAGGCAATCTCCTCACCTCGCCTAATTGGCGGTGTGGCCCTGCATGTCCATGAACCCTTTCCACTGGACCCACCAATGTATTAAAACTTCCCTGCTGCAGGGAATCTGGATCTTCCTGATAGTAATGTAAAGTTTAGGAATATAAAGTAATATGGATATATAGTTGCACAACATGTAGCAAGCAATAGAAGTAAATCTGGATATATGTGGCGCTATGCCGACTAAAGGTAAAAACGGAAGTCCTTAGTTACACATATTTGCAAATGCGTGATCAAGCCCACTCACCAAACTTCACGGTAACTTCCTGTGGAGTGGGTTCCTACACTCATCTATGCCTCTGTTCAGACTAATCCAAGTTAGCTGGTTTCACACGCCCAGAACAATGGAGACTTGGATTAGTCTGAACAGAGGCATAGATGAGTGTAGGAACCCACTCCACAGGAAGTTACCGTGAAGTTTGGTGAGTGGGCTTGATCACGCATTTGCAAATATGTGTAACTAAGGACTTCCGTTTTTACCTTTAGTCGGCATAGCGCCACATATATCCAGATTTACTTCTATTGCTTGCTACATGTTGTGCAACTATATATCCATATTACTTTATATTTCTGTAATTTTGCTTTATGGATATGCACTTATGAAAATATATATATATATTTATCGCTGGTCCGAATTTTTTATTGTTATATGTAATGGGCCCCGCAAACCCTTTTGGACCTAGCGACGCCCATTCACCCAGGACTTCCTGATAGGATTCCTATTTAGCTGGTTTCACACGCCCAGAACAATGGAGACTTGGATTAGTCTGAACAGAGGCATAGATGAGTGTAGGAAACCCACTCCACAGGAAGTTACCGTGAAGTTTGGTGAGTGGGCTTGATCACGCATTTGCAAATATGTGTAACTAAGGACTTCCGTTTTTACCTTTAGTCGGCATAGCGCCACATATATCCAGATTTACTTCTATTGCTTGCTACATGTTGTGCAACTATATATCCATATTACTTTATATTTCTGTAATTTTGCTTTATGGATATGCACTTATGAAAATATATATATATATTTATCGCTGGTCCGAATTTTTTATTGTTATATGTAATGGGCCCCGCAACCCTTTTGGACCTAGCGACGCCCATTCACCCAGGACTTTCTGATAGGATTCCTATTTAGCTGGTTTCACACGCCCAGAACAATGGAGACTTGGATTAGTCTGAACAGAGGCATAGATGAGTGTAGGAACCCACTCCACAGGAAGTTACCGTGAAGTTTGGTGAGTGGGCTTGATCACGCATTTGCAAATATGTGTAACTAAGGACTTCCGTTTTTACCTTTAGTCGGCATAGCGCCACATATATCCAGATTTACTTCTATTGCTTGCTACATGTTGTGCAACTATATATCCATATTACTTTATATTTCTGTAATTTTGCTTTATGGATATGCACTTATGAAAATATATATATATATTTATCGCTGGTCCGAATTTTTTATTGTTATATGTAATGGGCCCCGCAAACCCTTTTGGACCTAGCGACGCCCATTCACCCAGGACTTCCTGATAGGATTCCTATTTAGCTGGTTTCACACGCCCAGAACAATGGAGACTTGGATTAGTCTGAACAGAGGCATAGATGAGTGTAGGAACCCACTCCACAGGAAGTTACCGTGAAGTTTGGTGAGTGGGCTTGATCACGCATTTGCAAATATGTGTAACTAAGGACTTCCGTTTTTACCTTTAGTCGGCATAGCGCCACATATATCCAGATTTACTTCTATTGCTTGCTACATGTTGTGCAACTATATATCCATATTACTTTATATTTCTGTAATTTTGCTTTATGGATATGCACTTATGAAAATATATATATATATTTATCGCTGGTCCGAATTTTTTATTGTAAAGTTTAGGAATGTCTCTGGATCCATAGAAACATGTTTCCTGTAATACACTGGCATATTCAACAAGCTTTGTCACAGATTGCATTATGCATATGCAAACAAATAAGATACATGATTAGATGACTGAAAATACTAATCAAACATTTTTTCAGTGTTCAGATAGGTAGCACTGGACAATGTATGTGAATTAACAGCTTTGTATGTGTATGAAGTACAGTTCATACCTTTTCATCTTTCTGTCATTTTTATTCTGCACAGTATGGAAACTGTCAACAAGCCTGCTAGCTGCTGTTGACAAATCTAACTATTTAAAGTGTTATTTATGTCTCTATTACTTGGAATATGCAATGTAGGCATTTATAATAAACAGGGCTGGTGGGGGTAGTAGTAAATACTTAATGAATAGTGTTGAGCGAACATGCTCGGCCGAACACCGAGTGTACTCGAGCGCAATGCTCAAGTCTCTTCCCCACACTGTAATGTTCATTTGCATGCTAATGCGTAAGCATTTTGTACGCATTTGTATGCTAATGTGTACGCATTGTGCGCTAATACGTACAAATTCAGTTTATTAGCATACTTTTACGAGTGAAAGGAGTAAAAGAGGAGAAGTCACGATTCTGACCTTTTTCTATTAACCAGACACCCTCCCCTCTTCCGAGCAGGGGGTGCCTGGTTTAGTCCCATTGACTAACATTACGCTCGGGTGCTCGGCCGAGTACTCGAGCAACCCCTAGTGCTCGGCCAGAGCACCCGAGCATACGAGCACAGGTGCTCGCTCAGCATTATTAATGAACCAATCAGACCTACAGCACACTCAATAGACAGCATTACTGAGACACATGCTGTACTACAAATGTTAGGATGCAGCAGTAATTACCCTGTTTGTTGTCAGCCATAGGGAAAGATTTTTAGGAGAATTTTCTGAAAAATCTAAATCCTCATTTCATTTCCACATATATTTCTAGGTAAGGCCTCTTTCACATTAGCGGCAGCACGGATCCGGCAGGTGAAGGGTGCCGCAGGGACGTGTGGGGCCGGAGCCGCGCTCCGGCCCCACACGTCACACAGTGCATACACACACACAGACATATACACATACAAATACACATACATACGTACATGCTCCCGGCAGGTCTCCACAGCACAATACAGGAGCAGGACGGCGCGCACATAGGACGATTCCCCCCAGCGCCCTCTGCTGGGCGCCGGGTGGAATCGTCCTATGTGTGCGCCGTCCTGCTCCTCCTGCGCTCTTGTGACCTGCCAGGAGCATGTAAGTACGTATGTGTATTTGTATTTGTATACCTCTGTCTAAGTTTATGTGTATGTCTGTATGTGTGTATGTATGGTAGGTGACGGATCTGTCATGAACTCCATTGAAAGTCAATGGAGGACGGATCCGTTCACCATTGTATCACACCAAACGGATCCATCCCCATCAAGGTTGCCAACCTAAATTTTCATTTTTTCTGGACAATGTATCCAAAAATCACGGACTGTCAACATTTTTTACGGACAAATTGGAAAACTATAATGAATTATAAAGATTATAAGTAATGCATATCTATAGATCAGATACTAATACTGAACATATTACTAGAGTTTAATATGAAGTCTAAAATGCTGAGAATTACAATCAAAGTGACCTGCTCAAGTACCACCAACCTCCAAAAAAATTACGGACACCTCTAATTTTTCTCACGGACACTGCAAAAAAGTCCCTTATTTTTACTGACTGTCCAGGAATTTCTGGACGGTTGGCAACCCAGATCCCCATTGACTTTCATTGGGGGTCATTCTGGATCCGTCTTGGTGCGATGCCTGGAGCGGAGAGCAAACCGCAGCATGCTGCGGTTTGATCTCCGGTCTGAAGACGGAACGGAATGCTTCTAGGAGCATTCCGTTGTCTTCAGTTCAGTTTTGCCCCCATTGACAATGAATGGGGACAAAACTGAAGCGTTTTATTCCGGTATTGAGCCCCTATGACGGAACTCAATACCGGAATTATAAAACGCTAGTGTGAAAGTAGCCTAAGAAAGAATTTTATTGGACTTTGAGGAAAATCCTCTTTCATCCATTCTGATCTCTTAACCTTTATTCCTGACAGGGAGTAAAATTTTGATGGATTCTGCCTCTTATGTTTATTTGCTAAAGACTGAGGTGTAATTGCAGTAATGACCTGTCTGTCTGAATTTACTAGACAGGCGTGGCACTAAAATGGAAACTCTCTGAAAACATTAAGTAAGATCTTTATCTTGTCATGGCTGCAAAATCTCCATCTGAGTAGAGTGCTTAAGGGTTTTGATGGGAATTTATCAAGCTATGCACTCCAGAATTTTGCTTTAAAAAGTTTTTAAAAAGTCCTTGTGACTTTTTGGGCTTTTTTTGCATAAGAATATTGGGACATTTGTACACCACTTGTAAGGATACAGCCACATGGCCAGATTTTCTGACGAAGTTCTGGAAGCCAAAATTAGGAGTTCGAGGAGTCAGATCATAAAAGGAGACAAAGTATAAAGGACAAGTACCACTTCTCCACTTTTTTTTAATTCACTCCTGGTTTTGGCTTCCAAAACTGCATGTAGTAACCTGACCATGTGCTCAGGAGTGTTAAAAAGTGGGTGAGAAGGTGATCATGGTTAGCGTGTTAAAGGGGTTGTCCAAGTTATTTTTTTGTTCTTTATATGTTTCTAACTTGTCAGGTATAACAACTTTCCCATATACTTTGTGTTTCTAAAGCTGTTGGTTTCTCAGAGTTGACTGAGGGTCACATGACCTGTGATGTCACCTTATCTCCCTGGTCTGTGATGTTTCGTGTACAAGCCTCAGAGTTCAGATAACAGTCTGTACATGAGACGTCACTGGCCACGCCCCCTTTCTTTGCCGGGCTCCTGCTATCTGCTCTCTCCCTGGATTCCTTCAGATAAAACATTAACCCCTTCAGCCAGAACACACTGAGGGCTCAAGGCTTTACAACAAATAGTAGCTGCAGCAGTGAGAGGAGACAAATGCTGGGCAAGGAGCTATAGAGGAATTGTACAAGAACAGGTAGGGAGAATTTCCTGTGTGTATCAGCAGTGTCATTGTACAGCTGGGACTTGTAGTCCTACACAAACAACATGCTGCTGAGTATCCCAGCAGGCAGACATGCACTCACAGCACTTATATTCACTGCCTTTGTAGAGAAGGGGGGAGGGGCAGAGATTGTTATTACTGCATGTAAACAAAGGCCAGAAGAGAACCAGGGAAATTAGGAAATATAGATTTTTTTTTTTGCCCAAAACTTGCTAAACTTAGTTATATATTGCTGCCCATCAGATTTACAGTGCTATATTTTTTTCCATAACTTGGACAACCCCTTTAAGCTGGTTTGAAGGGATAGGTCATCAGTGTCTGTAATTCCTAAACTCTTCCTCCAATTAGGATGTGAATAACCTCAAATGAAACCTGAAAGTCTGTACTTTAAAGAGGCTCTGTCACTAGGTTGTAACCTATGTATTTAAATACATAGGTTACAAGACCTAGTGACAACATTTAAAATCATACCTGTCATGCAGAGTTCTGCGCAGAGTTCTGCTTTTCTGTATAAATAAATAAATATAGTGGCCATATATTCATTGGTGGCAGTGGGAGCAACAAGGGGAGGGTAAGTGGACACTGCAAGCGCTACTGCGCATGCTCCAGGGAATATTTTCGGACGCATGACTTACTGATTGTCTATCAAATCGGGTAATAGGCGTGTCAGTTGCGAGGGGACGTGCCTCGGGCCCGGGGGGGGGGGGGGGCGGTGATGGAGCGGTGCTCCAGAGGAAAGCTGCGCAGAACTCTGCATTTCAGGTATGATTTTAAATGTTGTCACTAAGTCTTGTAACCTATGTACTTAAATACATAGGTTACAACCTAGTGACAGAGTCTCTTTAAGCCCATGTTATAACATATAACTGTATTTAGAATATGTTTTGGAAAACAGCTTAAATGCCAAAACTTTTGTCACTGTGCAAATATTTCTGGCCCTAACTGTATGCATGCTCAGTTTGGCCGAGCATGAATATGTAGTCAATGGAGAAAAGGGAGAACAAAAGGATCAGGCAGTTGAAATTCAACATGCCAGATCCTTATGTCCCCTTATTCCCCTCTATGTTAGTGTTCACTGTGTTGAATAAATCACGTAATAAGTTTATAGTCTGGGTTGTTACAAATGCAGGGATATTAATGATGTGCATTTTATTCTTTATATTTTTTTTACATAATGAAGTAATAATTAAGATTTTTTTCTGTGGATTTGCCATAAACATCTTTGATGAAAGTATACTCATAGTTCAGGTGGCATAACAGAAATGCGGTAGCTGCATATGTGCTTTTACTAATATACAGTATAATGTATACAATATAATACAATATCACCTTATGGAGAACACCTTAAATGGTGTGAGGAGTCTTATAGGCCAGGCAATACTCCTCTAGAATTTTGGGAAGAGGGTATACAAATGAGCTCTTAACAAGCTCTGCCTCTAATGTTACCAGATGTAAGACAGCTATCTTATAAGTCAAGGTTCGACCTTTTAAGAAGCCTTGAGAGGCCTAGGTCAGGATTTGAGGAATACAATGTCTCCTTATGGAGAGATCTGGGAGTATTAGAGGCAGGGCTTGTTAAGAGCGCATTTGATTCCATTCTTTCTAGAATAAAATACGTAATTCTACCGTGTAATTCACTGTAACGTACTGTACATTATTTGTCTATATTGTTACTTACATGAGCAGCTGGCTAACATACCGCACTTGAGTGACAGGTTGTAATACATAGCACCTCTGGCAACACATAAACTAGTGCACTCTGCACACTTGGTTAGTTCCTTGTGTGCAACATTCTAAATGATTTGCACGCATGCCATGAAGGTAAATGGATTACTTGAGCAGCTGTATATTAGGCCATGGGTTTACTAAAATGTCTGTGTACTTCATAACTTTCATAGAAAATATTGCATGGTGCTCAGCTGAAATCATCAAATATCATTAAAAAATGTGATTGCAAAGATGTATACATATTCAACACATACAGTCAATTGCAGGAAGGATGGTTTTCTTTGCCAGGGTAAGGCAGCACAAGCAACGGTCTTGTGATACAAAATCAAAGGCTGAGTTTCCACGTAGTTGCTGTGGGGTGGTAGTGTACCATGTCGTAAAACTTTGCAGTTTGCAGGCAAATACAGCTGAAGCACATAAAAAAGCAAATACTTCACCTGTACTTGCTGAAACATCATAGCAATTTGCAGCAAAACGCTGTGGTTTTACTTTATCACATGGTACACCGACAACCCATGGCCACTATGTGAAAACCCACCTTGAGCTGGCTATAGACATACATCAAACTGGTTATTTGATCCTATCCCAATTCATCAGATTGAGTCAATCAGGGTTGGGCAAATTGAGCTTATGATCATAGATGTGAAGTTGATTCGTTAAAAAACTATGCTATTTCTGTGTACAGCATTAAAATGTATGTAATCCATGTAAGAAAACATTGTCACGGTACTGAGGTACCCACCAGTACTGAAGCCAACTTCGGATTCCTTTTTTAAAATGTTTTTAATCCACTGGATATGTCATCAGTATCTGATGAATGGGGCTGTGACACCAAGCACAGCCATTATACAATGTATGGTGCTTTGCTCAGTTTGCTGAGAGAAGGCTACGGTGCTACTGCGAGTGTCGGTGACTTCTCAAACAACTGTTTGGCAGGGTCCTGGGTGTTGGCTCTCCACCAGTCAGATACAGATGACCTATCCAGAGGTGTAAAACTCACAGAAACCCTTTTTAAATTCCTATAGGTGCTAATTTTACCTTTATTATCCTCAAGAAAGCACTGGTCTATGAATATAAACCTGTACATTTTGACTTTGACTCAAAAGGCACCCATTCTATTCCATCATTGTCATTATAAGCTGTTATATTAAGTATCAATGTTCCTTTAGTATATCCACCAAATGCAAGGCAATATTACCTTCCTGGTAGTGGCTTCACCAGTCTTAACATTCAAATTTCAAATATGAAAAATCATCAGTGTGCTCTATACTCATAGACAAATGCAAAACAGGGTGTCATAAAGGGGTGTGCATATGTGAGGGGTGTTCAATAAGTTATCTACTCTAGCATGTTCTGTCAGTGTTAAAGAGCTGAGCTTGTCTGTGCAGGTTGAGACATGTCTGGTCATGCAACACACACAGTAGCAGTTCAGTCTGATGACAGGACTGCAAGTGACAGGATAGCAACTGTAGTACAGTGTGGGTTTACAAAGAAAGTGAGGGATTTGGAGCTTAGTTCCATGATTAAATACCTTACAAAGGAAGAAAAGAAGCCTAAAGAAATCCATGAAAGGATGATTGCTGTATATGGTGAGGATGCATCTTCCTACTACCAACTAAAGTGTTGGGCTATCAGTTTAAATAGGGCAGGGAATCAATTAAAGATGACCTACAGGGCAACCTGTCAAAGCATCTACAGAGGAAATGTGCCGTAAAGTGGAGCCCATGATTTTGGAAGATTGTTGGGTTAAAGTCAGTGTTATAGTTCATGAATTAGGCACTTCAGTTGACACAGTTTCCAGTATCATTTATATTTGGTGATGTCAAAGGTCGGTTCGATGGGTGACACGAATATTGATGGCCGAGCAAAAAATTTGTCGCCAGCAATGCAATTTAGCCAAAAGAATTTAGAAATGCCTAGAGAAAATCCAGGAGACTTCTATTCTCAAATTATTAAGGGTGATGAAAGATAGTCCTGAGACCAAACAATAGTCCATGCAGTGGAAGCACAAGGGGTCACCAACTCCAAACAAATTTTGTGTGCAGCACCGAAGGCGTTTTATTACTAGAAATCATGCCACAGAAGACAACAATTACTGGAGACAACTATGCTTCAACAATGAAGGCATTACATGAGGCATTGCTGCTTCACGACAATGTGCCAGCTCACAAGTCTCGCAAATCACAAGTTGCTATCAGGAAATGCGGCTTCATGGAGCTTAACCATCCACCCTACAGTCCAGACCTGGCTCCCAGTGATTACTTTCTCTTTTGGAACCTGAAGACATTTCTTCATGGGCAACAATTTACTGATGATAATGCCATCAAGAGGCGGTAACAGGGTTCCTGCAGCAGCAAAAAGTCTCCTATTCTGAGGGCATGCGATGACTAGAGGTGAAGTGAAATAAGTGTGTTGAAGTCAAGGGGGATTAAATTAGTAAATTTAGTAAAATTAGATTAAATTAGTAAATCTTAGAAAATGATGTTTTCATATTCACGTAGATAACTTATTGAACACCCCTTGTAATGAATCAGTAAATGACATGTTTTTGCACAGGATAGTGTAAGTTGGTTTATTAGGGTGAATACCTAATATATCCTGGGATGGTTTAGAGCAGGGCTTCTCAAGTTTGTTCTAATAGAGTTTTGTGATACCCAGGCTGGTGGAAATGATGGTGATGCTGGTGTGAATGCTGCTTGATGCATGTGCTCAGTCCACTTAGCCTATCAACCAATCTTAGTGTCAGAAGATCCTGTGCCAGTTATTAGTTTAGACTGCCTGGTTCAACTTTATTTTACACTGTATTTGCCAACTTTCCAGATCAGTGATCCAACGGGAAGTGTGCACCCCATGTAGCCCTGAAAATTTTTCACCTACCACACTGATTTTAAGATTAAACTCCTTGCCATTACAGCTGAGTCTCTGGGTACATCCCTTTTGCCATAGGCCCCAACCCTTTGCTGACACTGCTCCGCTCCTTCATCGTGTGTTTAGATGCAGAGACTGCTTCTAATTATGCAAATCCCGGCACCACACACCACAGACAGGGCAGCTCTCTGGAAAAGGCTGGGAGACTTTTCCAGCACCGGGAAGATTTGCCAACGTTCCCGGGAGCCAAGGAGGTCTCACTGAGAGAGTTGGCAAATATGCTCTACACTAATGGAAAACAGCCTTGGACAAGCTAGCTCCCTAAGTGCCCGTAGGGTGTTGCTGCATCTTTGTGTTTCAAATACTTATTTAAAGGTGTCTACCAAATAGGTTTTAGCTTAGGAGTGTTTTGTGGAAAAGCAGCAGGTACTATAGATGTTGTATCAACAGGAATTGAAGATATCAGCAGCACTACCTTTTTATTTTCGTTTTTGTAAGAAGATCCAATAGGTGGAAGTACAAGCAGCATTGGGCCCTGGCCCAAAGCCCCCCCCCCCAAGTATTGTAATCAAGAAAATTGCAGCATTCCTCCTCTTTCTTTGGTGATGCTTTATTCACCAAGTCAAATGCAACGGCAACGTTTCGGCTACAAACAATCTTTTTCAAGCAGTTACTGTATGTCAACAACTCATTGAGATGTACAGTACTAATGCAATAATACGCTGAGCATTTCTCATGAGGATTGTTTGTTGTTAGGGGATCTGCGCACAGTACTGAGCAAAATCCTTTATAAATCTCACATGATATTCATCTTTCCAGGATGGGAACCAGGGGAGGACTGGGAACTTAAAGTGGCCCTGGAAAAAATACTAAAAGTGGCCCCGTTTTGTAGTTGGATCCTAATTGATGTAAGGCAGGGCCAGTAATACCATTTTGTGGCACATTGTACCACCCCAACAGAGCCAAATACCACAGTCCATCACAAAATACTGACAGCAGTACAGAATACATCCCCAAAAACGTCCACTGGCCGCTCCCCTGGGCCTCGGCCCACCGGGAAATTTCCCTGTAAGGTCTATGGCCAATCCACCCATGATGGGAACCAAAAGATAAATTACCTGATAAATAAGCATAAACTGATCTGTAAACTTTGATATGAACAGGAACAAGAAATATGAGTTGGACCGAAACTGAATTTGTAACGTTTATTGGGTAAAGTGATTATATCAATTGGATCTGTGCAATAGGACAATTGCACTAATCACCATGCCCTAAGGTTCAATTAAGAAACATTATATGATATTATGAAATATTGTTACATGCCAATTCATTCAGTCGAATTTTCTCAGTGTTACTCTTCTATAGGTAAAGTATGTTAATACTGGTACAACTGGCTGGGATGAGCGTTACCAGTGCTGATTGTGCTATCACAGCCCCTCCTGCTGGTGATGTTTTGGAATTACTTAAAAAAAACAACATCTGTACTAGGAAAGAAACATTGTCAAGGGGATGTATTGTATGAAAACATGTTAGTAAATCACTTGTAATGTAAAATATTTTCCTTTCTTGTCTTCAAGGGACCTCGCTCCTATGGCAGTTCCTCTGGCAATCAAGACTCTCTGTCTGACAGTGGCATACAGTATATTGTGATTTACTTAGGGTTTTTGGAATTTAAAATTTCTACATGCTTTTCCATTCTTGACAATGCTAGCAAATTGTAATGCCCCCAACACATACACGCCTGCATGATGCATAAGTATCTCCTTGTATTTCACTGTGTTGAGGACAACATTAATCCTAACTAGAGATGAGCGAGCATACTCGTCCGAGCTTGGTGCTCGTTCGAGTATTAGGGTACTCGTAAGTACTCGCTGCTCGGACGAGTATCTCGCCATGCTCGAGGAAATGGCAACTTCTGCATCGTGCTTTTTGGCGCCTATAAACACAGCCAATCACAAGCCAGGAGACTCTGCAGTACACCCAGCATCACGTGGGGCCCTTACATGTCGATAGCAGGGGTTGGCTGGCCTGATCAGGTGACCCTGGAATATACTAGTGACTGGCCGCGGTGCTCGGCACAGATGCCTTCGGGATGTCGTTAGGGATAGAGCTGCTGCTTTTCAGGGACAGTGTTAGGGCCTGCATTTAGTTCTCTGTTAGGCAGGAATCACCCACAAAGAACCCAACAGCCCTTCTAAGGGCTAGAAGACATTTTTTTTTGTCTCCTGACTTGGCTGGCTGGCACTAGTAGTGCAGCTATCGCCATATATAACCCCCTTTTTTTTCTTGTTATATCTCAGTGATACAAATCCATTGCACACAGCAGTGTGGAACCATTCTGTGTGTCACAGTTCAGTACACTCACTATTTTCTGTCCAGGTGCCACTTTCTGTACGTCACTGAATACAAACAAGTCATTTGCTGCCTGTCACGTATATAGCTTAATCCTAAAAATCTCTGTGCGACATTTGTTTGGGTCGCAGTCTAAATAGCCACCGTTAACAGGGTGTGAGTTAGGTCTCCGATAGTTCTTGCACGTCACGTTCCCAACAAAACAAAACTAGAAAAAAAATATAGAAAACAAAATATATTAAAAAAATTAGTTTTTTTGTTGTTTTAGCTCAGTGATACAAATCCATTTCACACAGCTGCGTGTAACCTTTCTGTGTGTCACAGTTCAGCACACTCACTCCAATCCGTATTTTCTGTCCAGGTGACACTTTCTGTACGTCACTGAATACAAACAAGTCATTTGCTGCCTGTCACGTATATAGCTTGATCCTAAAAATCTCTGTGCGACATTTGTCTGGGTCGCAGTCTAAGTAGCCACCGTTAACAGGGTGTGAGTTAGGTCTCCGATAGTTCCTGCACGTCACGTTCCCAAAAAAAAAAACTGCAAAAAAAATATAGAAAACAAAATATATAAAAAAAATTAGTTTTTTGTTGTTTTAGCTCAGTGATACAAATCCATTTCACACAGCTGCGTGTAACCTTTCTATGTGTCACAGTTCAGCACACTCACTCCAATCCGTATATTCTGTCCAGGTGACACTTTCTGTACGTCACTGAATACAACCAAGTAATTTGCTGCCTGTCACGTATAGAGCTTGATCCTAAAAATCTCTGTGCGACATTTGTCTGGGTCGCAGTCTAAATAGCCACCGTTAACAGGGTGTGAGTTAGGTCTCCGATAGTTCCTGCACGTCACGTTCCCAAAAAAAAAACTGCAAAAAAAATATAGAAAACAAAATATATAAAAAAAATTAGTTTTTTTGTTGTTTTAGCTCAGTGATACAAATCCATTTCACACAGCTGCGTGTAACCTTTCTATGTGTCACAGTTCAGCACACTCACTCCAATCCGTATATTCTGTCCAGGTGACACTTTCTGTACGTCACTGAATACAACCAAGTCATTTGCTGCCTGTCACGTATATAGCTTGATCCTAAAAATCTCTGTGCGACATTTGTCTGGGTCGCAGTCTAAATAGCCACCGTTAACAGGGTGTGAGTTAGGTCTCCAATAGTTCCTGCACGTCACGTTCCCAAAAAACAAAACTAGAAAAAAAATATAGAAAACAAAATATATTAAAAAAAATAGTTTTTTTGTTGTTTTAGCTCAGTGATACAAATCCATTTCACACAGCTGCGTGTAACCTTTCTGTGTGTCACAGTTCAGCACACTCACTCCAATCCGTATTTTCTGTCCAGGTGACACTTTCTGTACGTCACTGAATACAACCAAGTCATTTGCTGCCTGTCACGTATATAGCTTGATCCTAAAAATCTCTGTGCGACATTTGTCTGGGTCGCAGTCTAAATAGCCACCGTTAACAGGGTGTGAGTTAGGTCTCCGATAGTTCCTGCACGTCACGTTCCCAAAAAAACAAAACTACAAAACAAATATAGAAAACAAAATATATAAAAAAAATTAGTTTTTTTGTTGTTTTAGCTCAGTGATACAAATCCATTTCACACAGCTGCGTGTAACCTTTCTGTGTGTCACAGTTCAGCACACTCACTCCAATCCGTATTTTCTGTCCAGGTGACACTTTCTGTACGTCACTTAATTAAACCAGACTGAACAAGATTGTGGGTTTCAGTACACCAGGCCCGTTTATTATTTTTTTTATATCATACACTTATATACAGAAAATGTTGAACCCCAGGGCTAAGGGTCGAGGACGAGGGCGTGGGCATTCAATTACTGCAGGGGGCAGAGGCCGTGGTCCTGGGGAGGGTGAGACAGTACCTGCTGATGAGGGAGCTGTGGAACGCCGCAGAGCTACACTCCCTAGCTTCATGTCTCAACTTACAGGGACACGTGGTAGAGGACTGTTGAAACCACAACAGTGCGAACAGCTGATCTTGTGGATTGCGGACAATGCTTCAAATAATTTGTCCACCAGTCAGTCTTCCACGCAGTCCACCCACGTTACCCAAGGGAGCACTCCTCTGGCTCCTGCACCTCAACCTCCTATCCCCCAGTCTGCCCCCTCCTAGGAAATTTTGGAATGCGATCCGGCATACTCTCAGGAACTGTTTTCTGGACCCTTCCCAGAGTCACAAACCACTTCTCAGGTTGCTGCTGACCTCGTTCCCGATGCCCAAGTTTTCCAACTGTCGCAGTCTGTGGGTGATGATGATGATGACAATATTGAGTTAGTGGAAGAAGTTTGTAAAGAGGTGTCAGACGATGAGGAGACACGGTTGTCAGACAGTGGTGAAGTTGTTGTTAGGGGAGGAATTCCGAGGGGGGAGCAGACTGAGGAATCAGAGGATGACGAGGTGACTGACCCAAGCTGGGTTGATATGCCGAGTGAAGACAGTGCTTCTTAGGCGGAGGCGAGTGCTGCACCAGAACAGGTTGTAAGAGGCAGTGGTGTGGCCAGAGGGAGAAGCAGGGCCAGAGCTGGTGCATCAGCAGCAACTGTTTCACGTAGTGAAGCTCCCGTGGCGAGGCCTAGATGTTCGCAAGTCTGGAGGTTTCTTTCTTTAAAGAAAGTGAGGATGACCGACGGACTGTGGTGTGCAACCTGTGCCACACCAGGATCAGCAGGGGTGCCACCACTACTAGCCTAACCACCACCAGCATGCGTAGGCATATGAGTGCTAAACACCCCACTCAATGGAACCAAGGCCGTTCACCACCTCCTGCGGGTCACACCACTGCTCCTTCCCCTGTGTCACTCGCTGCCTCTGCTAGTCAACCACCTGCGTCACTCGCTGCCTCTGCTAGTCAACCCCCTGCCCAGGAACCCAGCACGAGCGCCTCCCGCCGGAAAACCACACCTTCGCCTCCACGATCCTCCACAGTGTCCACCAAAGTGTCCCAGCGCAGCGTTTAGCTGTCTTTACAGCAGACGCTGGAGCGCAAGAGGAAATACAGTTCCACCCACCCACATGCCCAAGCCCTCAATGTCCACATCTCCAAATTGCTTAGCCTGGAGATGCTGCCCTATATGCTGGTAGAGACCGAGGCCTTTTGCAATCTCATGGCGGTGGCTGCCCCTCGGTATTCGGTCCCCAGCCGCCACTATTTTTCCCGATGTGCCGTCCCAGCCCTACACCAGCACGTGTCACAGAACATCATCCGTGCCCTGACCAACGCTGTTTCTGAGAAGGTCCACCTAACCAAGGACACGTGGACAAGTGCTGCCAGGCAGGGACACTATATCTCACTGACGGCACATTGGGTTAACTTGGTGGAGGCTGGGACCGAGAATGACCCTGGGGCCGCTCATGTACTGCCCACACCGAGGGTTGCGGGGCCTACCTCGGTCACGGTCTCTCAGACGTACTATGCCTCCTCCTCCTCTGACCCCTCCTCCTCCTCCACCGAATTACCATCCGTGGGCACGGCGCCTTCAGTCGGTAGCTCTAGGCGCAGCAGCAGTGCCGTGGGTAAGCGCCAGCAGGCGGTGCTCAAACTGCTGAGTTTAGGTGACAAAAGGCACACCGCCCAAGAGCTGTTACAGGGCATTACGGCGCAGACCGATGTGTGGCTGGCCCCGCTGAACCTCAAGCCAGGCATGGTTGTGTGTGACAACGGGCGTAACCTGGTGGCGGCTCTGCAACTCGGCAGACTGACACATGTACCATGCCTGGCCCACGTGTTCAATCTCATAGTTCAGCGGTTCCTCAAGACATACCCCAATCTGTCTGATTTGCTCACCAAGGTGTGCCGCATCTGTGCGCATTTCCGCAAGTCGACCACAGATGCTGTCACTCTCAGGGCAGCGCAGCGCCACCTACAACTGCCCGCTCACTGACTGTTGTGCGACGTGCCCACGAGATGGAATTCGACATTAAACATGTTATCCAGAGTTTACCAGCAGCGCAGAGCGATTGTAGACTGCCAGATGTCAACTTCCACCAGAACTGATAGTCAGGTCAGTCAGATTCCTCAAGTCTACAATGAGGAGTGGACGTGGATGTCTGATATCTGCCTAGAGCAACTTTGAGGAGTCAACACAGATGGTCAGCGGTGATGCCGCCATTATCAGCCTCACCATCCCGCTGCTTTGCCTGTTGGAAAACTCACTACTCAGCATCAAGTCGGATGCTTTGCGCTTGTCACAAGAGACGGTGGAGGAAGATACGTCGCTTGATAGCCAGAGCACCCTCCGGTCTGTTTCTCAGTGCGTATCGGAGGAGGGGGATGAGGATGAGGAGGAAGAGGAGGAGAATGTCGGCGAGACAGTAGAGGGTACCAGTGCTCAGTCCTTAACTCTTGAGCGTGTATGGGCTGAAGAGGAGGACTTGGAGGAGGAGGAGGAGGAAATGGAGAGTCAGGCCAGTGAGGAGAGGGAATTCTTGCGTGTTGGGACTCTGGCGCACATGGCAAACTTCATGTTAGGCTGCCTATCCCGAGACCCTCGCGTTAGAAGAATTTTTTCAATTTTGTCACCTGTCCCCAGTCTAGGCAGAGTAGGGGGGAGCTGTACAGAAAGATGGTGAGGGAGTACCTAGCTGACCATACCAACGTCCGTAGCGATCACTCTGCTCCATACAACTACTGGGTTTCAAAGCTGGACATGTGGCCTGAACTGGCGCTGTACGCCTTGGAGGTGCTGGCCTGTCCTGCCGCTAGCGTGCTGTCAGAGCGGGTATTCAGTGCAGCTGGTGGCGTCATCACCGATAAGCGTACATGCCTGTCAACTGACAGCGCTGACAGGCTGACGCTTACTAAAATGAACAAAGCCTGGATTTCACCGGAATTCAAATCTCCTCCGGGGGAAAGCAGCTAAAGATTAACATTACTTATTTATCCGATTCCTCTTCTCTACTCCTCCTACTCCTCCTCCATGTCGTCTTTGCCTAACGCTGACCAAAAAAACGCCATTTTTTAGAGGTCCAACTGGCACTCTTTTACCACAATTTTTCAGGAGGGCCCCCTACAGGCCCTCTCTTCAAACAATTTTTCCGGAGGTCCACCTACAGGCCCTCTCTCCAAACAATTTTTCCGGAGGTCCACCTACAGGCCCTCTCTCCAAACAATTTTTCCGGAGGTCCACCTACAGGCCCTCTCTCCAAACAATTTTTCCGGAGGTCCACATACAGGCCCTCTCTCCAGTTCCAGTTTCCAGTTTTATTTGTGCAAACTGCGTAAATTTTTTTTTTGGGATAGGTGTGAAAAATAATATTACCTGCGTATCTATATTGCCCAACATTGGATACGGTAGCAACAAGAAGACCAAACACATGCTGCCCACAGGGTTCCGCAAATTCCTGGTCCACAATGTCAAGGAGCTCGAGGTTCTGTTGATGAGCAACAAGTCCTTCTGTGCAGAAATCGCCCACAACGTCTCCTCAAAGAACCTAAAGACCATTGTGGAGAGAGCGGCACAGCTCGCCATCAAAGTGACGAACCCCAACGCCAGACTGCGCAGCGAAGATAACTAATAAATATCTCTGTGGTTATTTGTGCTAAATAAAAGTTAAATAAACACACACAAAAAAAATTGATCTGTTCCTGTGCCTGATCCACTCAAGTTGAATCTGTCCCATCATGAGAAAGTCCCCCCAAGGAGTCCCCACTGTAACTTGCTTCACTTTCAACTACCTCACCCCCCGACACCTGTGTCTCGCCATTGTCCACCACCTCCTCAGACAACACTGGTAAATGCCCACTGTCAGCACACGGAGACTGCAAAAGGTCTTGCGAATTGGAGCAGAGAATGTTCTGGGGTAGCACATTAGAGAAGGGGTGACTATGGGGTTCCAGGGAGTACGTGACCACATGCAATCTCCATCTAAAAAGTCATGCCACACTTGATCGAGCTCATATTTGACAATTGTACAGGTTGATGCTAAATTTTTAAGTTGGGGTCCTGCGTCGTCATTCTAACTACATCCGGCTGTTGTCACCACCACACACGCTAGCCCAGGGGGCACTCATCTGGCTCTTCCAGCTCAACCTCCTTCCCCCCAGCCTGCCCCCCCCCCACCTACAGGCCCTCTCTCCAAACAATTTACGTCTTTTTCCTATCTTTCTCTCTCTCCAAACTATTTTTCCGGATAGCTGCCATATACGGTATTAAACTGAGTAGTATACATAGAACACATACCACACTTGATCTATACCAGGGGTGCACAACCTGCAGCCCAGGGGCCACATGCGGCCCTTGATACCATTCTGTGTGGCCCCATCCATTTGGTAACAGACTTGTATGTCCATGTTTTGTGGCTGTTCGCATGCATTTTTCATGTATTTCTCCCATTAGATGGGACTCCTGGAACTGTAACTAGACATTAATGGTATACACTGTGTGTTCAATCTGCCATAAATACAGTATTTCAGTTGTTAATACCCCTTTAAATTTTATTTTCGGCCCCTGACGTTGGTTCAGTCGGACAATGTGGCCCCCACCCATAAAACGTTGTGCACCCCTGATCTATACTGAACGTCACTTTTAAAAATACGTCATTTTCCTCTCTTTCTCTCATTTGTCTGGGTTGCAATTAAGCAGACCAAGTCTGCCTAATCTAATAGTTTCCGTGTAATTGCTCCATACTGCACGTCTTTTTCCTCTCTTTCTCTCTCTCCAAACTATTTTTCCGGATAGGTGCCGTATACGGTATTAAACTCAGAAGAATACATACCGTACCGGTTGATGCTACAGTTTTTCCAAATCCATCCGGGTGTTGTCACCACCACACACGCTAGCCCAGGGGGCACTCCTCTGGCTCTTCCTGCTCAACCTCCTTCCCCCCAGCCTGCCCCCCACCTACAGGCCCTTTCTCCAAACAATTTACCCGGATAGGGGACGTATTAGATATTATACTGATTTTTGTTTGTTCCTCTTTTAATTGCCTCCTGACCTGTGATTGGCAGAGCATGGACACGTCCCCTTAGCTGCAGTAGAAAAGACACTCCCCTGGCCAGAGCAAGCACTTTTTTCTTTTCCGTGTTCGAAAAATCCATGAAATATATGGTCCCAAGATAGGGGACGTATATGATTTTAAACTGAGAAGAATCGATACCACACATGCCCCACTAGGAGAATTTGGGGTAATGGTGGGATTATGCATCCATGCATGCTGCCCCTGCTGTTTCCTGTCCATTTCCGTGGTGTTTCCATCATTTTCTGAGGTTTCCAGGTTTTCACCCAGCCTTCCCTAGGCAGAGCCTTGGTCCCCTGCAAAAAATGCTCAAGTCTCCCATTGACTTCAATGGGGTTCGTTATTCGAAACGAGCACCCGAGCATCGGGAAAAGTTTGACTCGAATAACGAGCACCCGAGCATTTTAGTGCTCGCTCATCTTTAATCATACTGTAGTGTGCTGCCACACTGGAATATTCTGCAAAAATGTGCTGTTAATCTAGCAACGCCCTGCTGCCACCATTCTGATGCTGCCACTCGCCTGATGTCACCTGCCTGCTGCCTCTACTGCCATTCCTACAATGGGGCTTCTTGGTCTACTGATATGTATATGTTAAATTGCTATCACACTGTTGTTTTTGTGATTTCTGTTACTACTGTGATCTGCCACCATCATGTGCTGTATGCCACTGCTGCTGGCCCCCCTCTTCACTCTGTCATGGGGCAACTATTATCACTGGCACTGCTGTCCCCCCCCCCCCCCCCCCCACATACACAGTCTGTCATGGGGCCACTATTGTCCCTGCTAATGCCATTGCTTTTGGACCCCATCCCCACTCTGTTATGGGGCCCATATTGTCCCTGATTGTCTGTGTTGACATCATTGTTTATTTTTCCGTTCTTCTTATCCGTCAGAAGAACAGGAAAAAAAAGGATCCTGTATTTTGAGCATCTGTAAGACCTCATTGATATAGTCAGTATTTTGTCAATATTTGATCAGTAATTGTAAGCCAAAAGCAGGAGTGGATCCAAAACAGAGAAGAGAGTCACATATCTCTGTTATCTCTGCTTTGGACCCACTCCTAAGACTACTTTCACATCAATGTTGTGTTGTTCGGTTTTAAAATCCAGCACCGGCTCTCAAAACCACAGCACAACACTTCAGTTTTGTCCCCATTCGTTGTCAATGGTGGCAAAACTGAGTAAACCGGAACCGAGTGCACCAGAATGCATTCTGTTCCGATTTGTTGAGTTCTCATGCTACAAGCAGTGTTTTGCATGCATGGGAAACTGAACAAGCATTATTTACTTACATGGTTGTGGTGCCGGATCAGGCTTGTTTTGTTTCCCATGCCGCATATAAAAACGCTGCTTGCATCGGTTATGGGCTATGGTTAAACAGATGGTAGGTGGTGGTAACAAACAGCCTGTTTAATAACACACTGCCCCATCAGCTTTTTTTTCTAAAATTAAAAGCTATCCAAAAATTATCCCTTTTTTTGGTGGCAGATGCCTTCTCCTCTGTCTTCTGATCTGCAAAATGGTGGCTACAATTTTCAGTGATTCATGTGGGAAGAAACACTTTTTGGGAGGAACTTTATCATGAATTTGATTCATATAGAATCGAATCATTCATCTCTATTCGCGTAGAATACAGCGCAGTTACGGCATGCAAAACGGCAGCGTATATTTTAAAACGAAAATAAAAGAAATGTAAAAATGTACAATTTTATTTTAAGTTAAATTCATATACAATGCTGTTACAATGTGTGACTTATAGAGCGCTTTATAGTGGTATCTGGTGTAAGACATGGCTTCTTCCACGGCTAGCACAGTCTGCAGCTGCATTCTGTTTCTTTATATTCCCAAATACCTACAGAGTTAGGAAGACAATTCTGCAGAGGAAGGCATTTGACTTTTTCTAATTTGTTTTTAGACACAGCAGTTTGTGTCTTTCCACTCCAGTCCAGGGTCCTGAGCAGTCCTGATTTGGATGGTATTTCACAAAATAGCAGGATCCTTAAGGAACAAATAAGAACCCCAGACAGATGTCCATTTCTGCATCTCTGTGAATGCGTTCTCTCCAAGTACAAAATCTCTAAGGCTTTCCCGTGGAGTTTGCCCAAGTAGGAAACGTACCCAGGTCAAACATATAAAATCCCCAGCTGTTAATGGCCAACGTGATAACAAGAACTCCTATGATATTCAGAACAAATCCTGATTTTGCCTGTAGAGAAAATAGAAATAAAATCTCATATCATAATAGAAGTATGATACTGTCTTTCATGTGTCTAAATTCATAGCAAAACCAACTATATAGCTATCTATAACCAACTATATAGAAAATGCATTTATTCGTATTTAGCACATATGCAACTTTAAAGGGTTTCTGTCACCAGTTTTGGGCATATAAAACAGGATGACATTTGCAATGTGCAAATGTCACCTGATGCCCAAACTGGTGATCATTTTTTTACTGGTGCCCCCGTTTTTGAAATAAATCATCTTTTGTTGTATGCAAATGAAGCTTACTAGGTGCAAGGGGCGGTTACCTCGCACCTAGTAAGCTCCGTTTGCCCACCCGCGGTCACGCCTACCTTCACTTGATTGACAGGGCCAGGCAGCTTGTTGGATCCTCTGCCGGCCCTGTGCTCCATTCAAATCCCGCGCCTGCGCCCTGCGGAATAAAAGCGGCGCAGGCGCAGTGAGCGGCGCTGGCCGCCGGGCTCCCGGCTACCTCACTGCGCCTGCGCCGATGACGTCATGTGTACTCTGACGTCATCGGCGCAGGCGCAGTGAGGTAGCCGGGAGCCCGGCGGCCAGCGCCGCTCACTGCGCCTGCGCCGCTTTTATTCCGCAGGGCGCAGGCGCGGGATTTGAATGGAGCACAGGGCCGGCAGAGGATCCAACAAGCTGCCTGGCCCTGTCAATCAAGTGAAGGTAGGCGTGACCGCGGGTGGGCAAACGGAGCTTACTAGGTGCGAGGTAACCGCCCCTTGCACCTAGTAAGCTTCATTTGCATACAACAAAAGATGATTTATTTCAAAAACGGGGGCACCAGTAAAAAAATGATCACCAGTTTGGGCATCAGGTGACATTTGCACATTGCAAATGTCATCCTGTTTTATATGCCCAAAACTGGTGACAGAAACCCTTTAAAGAGGCTCTGTCACTAGGTTTTAACCTATGTATTTAAATACATAGGTTAAAACCCCTTGACTTCTACAGTTAGAACATACCTTTATTGCAGAGTACAGCGCAGCGGTTGTGCTGAAAAAAGACCTTTAATCTTTATGTTAATGAGCCTTCGGAGCACCGGGGGGCGGGCTCTTTCTTCCTGAGCACCGCTTCTTCACCACCCCCCGGGTCCCGAGGCTCTCTCCGATGCCGACGTCCACGCCCCTCTGAAAATTGATTGACAGCGCTAGGCCGTTTGGCCTAGCGCTGAAATCCCGCCGGCGCATGCGCAGAAGCGCTTGCAGTGCCGAACACCGCAAGCGCTTCCATCCTTGTGCGCACGCGCCGTCACTTCCGGGTTCAGCGAAGTGACGGCGCGTGCGCACAAGGATGGAAGCGCTTGCGGTGTTCGGCACTGCAAGCGCTTCTGCGCATGCGCCGGCGGGATTTCAGCGCTGTCAATCAATTTTCAGAGGGGCGTGGACGTCGGCATCGGAGAGAGCCTCGGGACCCGGGGGGCGGTGAAGAAGCGGTGCTCAGGAAGAAAGAGCCCGCCCCCCGGTGCTCCGAAGGCTCATTAACATAAAGATTAAAGGTCTTTTTTCAGCACAACCGCTGCGCAGTACTCTGCAATAAAGGTATGTTCTAACTGTAGAAGTCAAAGGGTTTTAACCTATGTATTTAAATACATAGGTTAAAACCTAGTGACAGAGCCTCTTTAAAGCTCACTGATTGGTCTTTTTTCATAAACAAATGTGTTATTCATGAAATTATTCTGGAACATCATATCTTAGAACTTTGTATTGTGCCATTCTTCTGTTATCCCTCCTAGAAATTTATGAATACATAAATACATGCATCTATTTACATACATAATAGGTTGTGATCTATTATATGTATATTGGTTATGGAAGCAGGGTGGCAATGATTGTTGACAGTGTTACATTTCCAGTTAGTATATTACTGTTTATAATAATAGTACATTCAATGTTTTTCTGTATTGCCTTTGCTCAGCAACTGTTAGCCGAACCATCAAGTAAATGTCTACTAGTAATACCTGGATGGGGAAGAAGATGGTTAAAATCTTTAGATTTATGATTTTATCTCCCAATATTCATTGTGGGTCTACAAACGTCTCTGATGGATTCTAGTGCCATCTACAGGCATTCAAGTGTCATTAGCAGCAATTTTCCAATTACAGTACCTATTTAATCATGAAGACCTACTCTGCAGATTCAGCATGTAAATGTCACAAATGTATGCTGAAAATTTCAAACATATGGTCAATATAAATGTAGTTTAGACCTGACAGATCAGACAAAGTACAAAGGTCAAAGTGGCACCCCCTACTCTCAGAATCAGAACCTCCAAACACAGTCCATAGCAGCCTTAGCTTACACTGCAAATTCTATTCCTCCAGCGTTGCTCCAGGAGTGCTGAACGTCTATGGAGAAAAATTCATATGCCAGAGAAATTCCTCCATTACAAATTCATACTAAGAACATATAACTGCCCTCCACCTCAGACCTACTTCATCACCCTAATCTCCTCACTCTCCAACAACCCAAAAAAACTCAGATTTTTCTTTCCACTCCCTGCTCAGTCCTAAAGTTCAGGCACCCATCACAGACGTCTCTGCTGAAGACCTGGCTGTCTACTTCACAGAGAAAATAGAAAACATCCAGCCAGCTCCCAGCCCCTAAATTTTATTGATCCCCATACGCCCCCTGCCCTCCCCCCGTATCTCCTCTGGCTTACTGTCCACGTTTGACCCAGTCACGGAAGAAGAAGTCTTCAGGTTCCTTTCTTCTTCTTGTCCTACCACATGCACGTCTGACCCCATTCCCTCACACCTACTCCAGTCTCTCTCTCTGGCTGTCCCCACTCACCTAACAAAAATCTTCAACCTCTCTCTCTGTCTTATGGTATCTTCCCCTCCATTTTCAAACACTCGATTATTAAAAAAAAAACATCTCTTGACCCATCCTGCACAACTTACTACAGGCCAGTTTCCAATCTTCCATTCATCTCTAAGCTCCTGGAGAGTTTGGTCTACTCTCACCTCATCCGCTATCTCTCTGCTCACTCTCTCCTTGATCCATTACAATCTGGTTTCGGCACCCCATATTCAACAGAAACTGCCGTCACCAAAGTGACAAATGACCTCCTCTCTGCAACTTTCAACACTTTAGACCACTATCTCCTACTCACCATCCTCCAGTCTATTGACCTAAAGCACACTGCCCTCTCCTGGTTTTCTTCATATCTCTATGACTGCTCTTCAAGCGTATCATTCGCTGGCTCCACTTCTTCTCTCCCTCTCGCTGTTGGTATTCCTAAGGGTTCAGTCCTAGGTCCTCTTCTCTCTCTACACAGCCCCAATTGGACAGACCATCAGCAGATTTGGTTTCCAGTACCATCTCTATGCTGATGACACACAACTATACACTTCATCCCCCGACATCACCCCTGCTGTACTACAGAACACCAGTGACTATCTGTCTGCTGTCTCTAATATCATGTCCCTCTCTCTATCTGAAACTGAATCTTTTGAAAACTGATCTTCTTGTGTTCTCTCCATCTACTAATCTACCAAAACCTGATATCTACCTCTCAGTGTGCGACACCATCATCACCCCTAGGCAACACGCCTGCTGTGTCAGGGTGACGTTTGACACTGATCTTTCCTTCACCCCCTATATTCAGTCTCTCGCCCACTCATGTCGAATGAATCTCAAAAACAACTCTAGAATCCGCCCCTTTCTCACTCTGGAAACAACAAAAACTCTCATTGTCACACTGATCCATTCCCACCTCGATTATTGTAACTCACTATTAATTGGCCTCCCCCTCACAAGACTCTCCCCTCTCCAATCTATTCTTAATGCAGCAGCAGTCACCTATCTGTCCAACTGCTACTATGATGCCTCCGCCCTGTGCCAGTCATTGCACTGGTTGCCCATAAAGTATAGAATCCAATTTAAACTGCTCGTCCTCACCCACAAAGCTCTCCACAGTGCCGCACCCCATACATCTCTTCCCTCATCTCTGTCTACCACCCTACCTGTGCTCTTCGTTCAGCCAATGATTCATCTGGCTACAAGACTTCTCCCGAGCTGCACCAGTTCTCTGGAATGCCCTACCCCAAGAAATTAGGTTAAACCATAATATACACAGTTTTAGGTGCTCCCTCAAAACACATCTTGTTAGGGTGGCCTATCACATCCCCTGATCTAACTCCTCTCCATGTATAGACCATCTATAATTTCCTGAACCTGATTGTGCACCAAACTCTCCACCGCACCCAGAAGCACTTCATATATGGCCGCTGACCGGCTCATGCAGCTTTATATCTGCTCCCCTAATTTTCAAGATGGCTGGACCATTGTCACAAGCACTTTTACCTTTTGTGTCACCCCTATCTCCTCATAGATTGTAAGCTCTTACGAGCAAAGCCCTCATTCCTTTTGTTGTAATAATTGACTTGTCTGTTGCTATGTTATTTATGACTGTACATGAACCCCTGAACTGTTAAGCGCTGTGGATTATGTTGGCGCTATATAAATAAAGATTATTATCATTATTATTATTATTAATTCCTTAAGTTCAGTGCAAATCAGTAGATACTTACCATGTCAACCACCTTGAGCTGCCCGTATGAAAAAGCGATGGCGTTAGGAGGTGTGGCGACTGGTAACATAAATGCAAGCGAGGCAGAAAGAGTGCATGGGAGCATTATGTATAACGGGTTCAGTTGTATTGCCTTCGCCTACAGGATAAAAAGGAAGATGAGTTTTTTAATTATGTAAATATGGTACTACTTAAAATGCAGCAGAAATATAATAGAGAATTGTGAATATTCAGATTCATTTAAAAAAAGAACGTCTGCTGTATCCAGTATGAAGGTCGTCTTTATTCATTCATGTGTGTAAACTGTGCTGTTACAATCCTTTTTGTTTGAAAGGCCTCCCGAATGATGAGGTGGTAACAGTGTCCTACTGACGGGACCCCTGGCAATCAGCTGTAATACTGTATGTGGAAAACCTGGCAGCAGCACCACAAGTGAAATGCATTACTTAATTCCCAGTAAAATCAAGGGGTTCTTGCAATGTCGGAACAAGCTGCATCCTCCATGGTAAAAGACGCCCATTGAAGCCACTCTCCAGTCTGGCTAACAGGAGAAGGTACACAACAGGACCCCCTTGGATAACTAAAAGGATATTTGAACCCCGGCACAGAAACCCCGTTTTTGTGATAAGTGGGGGTTCCTGTGGTTGATCCCCTGCAGATTCTAGTTATTCCCTACCCAGTGTATAAGGAATAACTTTTCGTTACTGGAGATACTTTATTTTGCAGAATGTTTTATGTATGAAAGACACTTCCTATTTTGTAAGAAGTGTATCGCCTCGAAGTGTGTTTTATTTAATTACCATACCGTCGTGAATCACCCGTCCATGTCTCTTCTGTTTCTGAATGTTTCTAAAGTCAGCGTGACACACATTGCACTCATCACGGTAACTTACTGTCTGCTGCGCATGCATTTCATGCCCATAATGTGTCACGCTGTATTGTAAAAGTTATACATTACACTATACAACAGCTATGAATTGAAGATAAACGAGAAAGAACAAAACGATAAGAAACACATTCTACCATAGTGCTGAAAAAGCCATAATAATGTTTTTCTAAATGGCCTTCAATTAGTGCCATACCATTTACAATGATCATATAAAGAGAGCTTGCCTTCTATCCACTTTTAGCACACAAACATGCAATAAATCTGATAATGACACAATTTAAAAACACACTATTAATGATAACGTATTTTCATATGGGAAGTAGCTCTCTAGGATACAAGATCTTTATTTTACTGTACTGACTGGGAGTGCACTAGAGAAGAAGCTGGACAAATTCTGTTTTTTATACAGCCCATTGTTAATGCAAATATCTCATCAAAGACATTAGTAGAAAATCACAAAAATAGGCTACCAGTGTCCAGCTTTTGGGGGGACTGACTGATGAGACCCCCCTCCCTCCTCCAAGGACAGCCACTGGCGAAAATAGCCATCCTGATAATCAGCTCATAAAGGTGTCAGGATCTTTTTAATATTTTGATGAAGAACTCTTACCATGGAGGCCAGGATGGGTAAGAAAAGTGTTGTTGTGGCCACATTACTGGTACATTCAGTAAACGTAGCGACCATCAAGCACAAGACCAATGCAATGGCTACAGGGGATATACTCTGCAGTGGTGTCAATTTATCACCAAGCCACTTGGATAATCCTGACTCCTAAAATATACAAAAAAGTAAATGTTTCATTCATAACATGACCATATAAATAGGTATTATCTACTACAACATTGTAATGTAAGTTCATGCACCACCACAGCCAGCGTCGCACTGGCCCACCAGAGTACCAGAGGATCCGACAATGGGTACAAGCTCTGATACTATAGTGGGCCCCAAAGGCCCAAGAGAAACGGAAAACATTTGGGGCTCCCTTAGAGGCTAATAACTTGTAGCTAGGGTCTATTTCTTTGAATTAAAATATATTAGACTTTATTGGTGATATGGGGTTTGGGCCCTGAAAATAATTCCCACTGGTGAGCCAAAGGAACCCCAATCCAACTGTTGTCTCAGCATGCAAATCCACTCTGGGTCCACTCATGGATGGACTGAGCAGTTCAGCAGTGCCCAAAGGGTATCCCAGATTATTCTTTTGCACCACAAACATAACTAAATTCAGTGGATCCCCATCTGAACTTGTCAACAGTGTTACCCATTGCTGGGTGACTTCACCATACCCAGAATGATGGTCCACTACAGTTGTCACCTTAAAGGAGTTGTGTCACAAAACACATTCCACATTTTTCAAGCCAGCATCTGGATCTGAATACTTTTGTATTTGCATGTACATAAAAATGTAGTACAGCCACTGAGTTATTCAATAAATTATATATGTATAGCACCACCTGCTGTTCTTTTCTTTATTTTTTTGTCCATTGAACGCGCTCAGCTTAAATCTTCAACTGCCACCCGCCATACATTCTGTTGCAGTGGTTCTCAACTCCAGTCCTTGGGACCCACCTGCCAGTCAGGATTTAGGAATATCCCACAGAATGAATACCTGTGGTAAGTCCTGATGGATGGACGCTAATTATATCAGCTGGTCTAATCTAAGGAAATCCTGAAAACCTGACTGGCAGGTGGGTCCCGAGGACTGGAGTTGAGAACCACTGTGTTAGAGGCTGTGGCATTTACAGGGAGAAAGCTGCAGTAGAACGGACACACCCCCTGAGAAAGGACATATCTCCTGAGCTACCAGCCTTAAAGGGAGTTTTTCACCTCATTTTCACCAATATAATTAAGAGTATTGCTCCACAGAAGATTGCATACACATCCCAGACATATCTGTGTGTACTTTGTGCCTTTATTCCATGTCCAGGAAAAGCACTTTTATTCTGCTGGAAAACAGCTCCGAAGTGCCCAGCAGAAAGTGAAAGTAAAAACAGCTTTCACACCTGACTCAATTTCTAACAGCTATATCTTCTGATATAGTGGATATAATGCTATGATTCTGGTATTGTTTGAATCCCAAGTACCAATCCCAAGATATGAGCAGCTAAAGCACCCCTCCCCTCAGTGGCATAGCTAGAACTGACTGGGCCCCACAGCAAATTTTTGTGTGGGCCCCCCCCATGACCCTCCTGGCATCGCATTTGTGCATGTAACAGTAGGTTCACATCACGTTTTTCCTATCCATTTGATATTGATAAAAAAGGTACCATATACAAATATGCAGCACACCACGTTTTTGCATCCTGCAGAGTCCAGTACAAAAAATGCATATGTTAACGTATATGTTGTTTTACAATGGAACTGTATGGTGAATGGACGCCACCGTATGGATCAGTCTCAGGCATCTCTTAATGTATACATTTTTCGTATACATTAAGCAGATGGGAGAAATGTGATGTGAACCAAGCCTTAGTGCCAGAATAAGCAGCAGGACACAGCGGGGCAGAGAGGCCGCCATGTTCTGACAGCGCACAGCCCGGTCCTGGTGGTCAGCGGTGTGGACTGTGTTTCCCAAGGATCATTTATTTATTGGGAAATACAGGGCACAGTGTAATATACCGGGATCAATATACTATAAAGATATCAGCCCTACCCTGGAATCATAAGACAATTAGGGGGTCATTTATTAAAACAGAAATATACCTATATTAAGCGTATTTCTGACACAGATTTTGGCACACAGGTCCTTTGCTGCAATCTGCAACTTTTCCCCACTTATGCCAGGTCTAAAAAATGTGGAGTGGGCAGGAAAGGGGATACAGTTATTGCCATACAGTTATTGGATAACACCATCATACAGTGACTGGATACTTCCATACAGTGATTGGATAAAACCGCCATACCGTCACTAGATAACACCGCCATACAGTAACTGGAAAACACTGCCATAAAATGATTTCATAACACCACCATACAGTCACCAGATACCTCCATAAAGTGATTGCATAATACCACCATACAGTCACCGGATACCTCCATACAGTGACTGGATAACACCGCCATACAGTCACCGGATACCTCCATACAGTGACTGGATAACACCGCCATACAGTCACCGGATACCTCCATACAGTGACTGGATAACACCACCAGTCACCGGATACCTCCATACAGTGACTGCATAACACCACCATACAGTCACCGGATACCTCCATACAGTGACTGGATAACACCGCCATACAGTCACCGGATACCTCCATACAGTGACTGGATAACACCGCCATACAGTCACCGGATACCTCCATACAGTGACTGGATAACACCGCCATACAGTCACCGGATACCTCCATACAGTGACTGGATATCACCACCAGTCACCGGATACCTCCATACAGTGACTGCATAACACCACCATACAGTCACCGGATACCTCCATACAGTGACTGGATAACACCACCAGTCACCGGATACCTCCATACAGTGACTGCATAACACCACCATACAGTCACCGGATATCTCCATACAGTGACTGGATAGCACCGTCATACAGGGATTGGCTAACGCCGCCATACACTAGATAACACCTCCATACAGTGACTGGATAACACCACCATATAGTCCCCGGATACCTTCATACAGTGACTGGATAACACCTCCATACAGTGACTGGATAACACTGCCATACAGGGACTGGCTAACGCTGTCATACACTAGATAACACCTCCATACAGTGACCGAATAAAAGGGTATAACAGGGCACAGTACAGGAAATGACTAGGAGCACAGTACGGGGTATGGTAAGAGGGCACAATGCAGGGTATAAGGGAGCACAGTACGGGGTGGGGGGCACAGTCACATGACCCTGAGCCATTAGAAGGACACCACCATAATGAGAGGCACAGGTGTGAGACAGGGGCCAGGGGCCCTGGATGGACAGGAGGGGTGGACACAGCAAGTAGGTGAAAGGGGCTTTGAGGGGGATTTATACAAGAAGTAGGGGCTGGAGGTCTGTGCAGGGCAGCAATAGGAGATAGGAGGGTGGAGCAGGAGCTCTGGATAAATGAGGGAGGACAGGAGACAGCAGGGGCTCCATGAGGATGAGATAAGAGAAGGACAGGATATGGGGGGGGCAGGTGTTATGGAGGCAGACTGCTTTATGAGGCAGTAAAACAACTGAACAGCATGAAGCTCAGGGTTGCCAACCGTCCAGAAATTTCTGGACAGTCCGTAAAAATAGGTAACTTTTTTCCTCTGTCCGTGAAAAAAAATAGAGGTGTCCGTGATTTTTTTGAGGCTGGTGGTACCTTACTAGATTATTTTGGTGGTAAATATCATCATTTTACAGCTCACAGTAAATGGTGGTAATGAGTTCTGATCAGTATATTGAGCTATAGAGCTGTATTACTTATAATATTTATCTTTTTATTATGGTTTTCCAATTTGTCCGTAAAAAATGTTGGCCGTCCGTGATTTTGGGATAAGTTGTCCAGAAAAAAGAAAAATTCGGGTTGGCAACCCTGATGAAGCTGCTGGTACACTACAACACCCAGCAGCAGTTTGAAGACTTCCCTGCCATTGCCCCTTCTGTCCCACACAGCAGACTCACTCACCCACTGTCTGCCTCTCCACACACTTCTTCTCCAGCCCTGCGGTCTCTTTCCTCCTCCAGCAGCACGTCCTGTGTAGAGGGGGCGTGTCTAAGGCTGGTAAGCCAGGTCCTGCTCTGCTGGAGTGGAGGGGGCGTGTCTGAAGCTCCGCAGCACAGGAGCTTGTAAGATATCGGCAGGCCTCTGTATGCTGCTACTGCTCCCGGGCCCCTTCTGCCCTCGGGCCCCGAAGCAGTGGCTTCCCCTGCTTCCCCGGATGCTACGCCCCTGCCTCCCCTCTTCAGTCTGGTTTGCTTTGGGCACTTGCAGCAGCAGAGCTGGGCACTTAGGAGCTGTTTTCCAGCAGAATAAAAGTGATTTTCCTGGACATGTAATACAGAAACAAAGTGCACACAGGGGTGCTTGGGATGTGTGTGCAATCTTCTGTGGGTCAGTGCTCTTAGTTATATTGGTGATTGGAGCAGTGAATGTGGAGATCTCTGGACACATGTGAGGTACAGGGCGTGTTCTACTTTTGTTAGAAAGATATTGTCATGTACTATTTGATGTCAGATTTTAATTTTTTACATCAATCATGGCATAACCCCCTTCCAACAAACACCAACTGAAAAAAGGGGTGTGATTTTTTAGGTGTAGGTTCAAGGGAAGACCATTTATTATTTAATATTCCAGTGAAAGGTTTACTATAGACAACCTTAGTCATCCTTACATACTACACAGAAGCTCTTGGAAAAAACACTAAAAAATATTTAGATATATTGGATCACGTTTTTGTTGGCACTTTTGCTTTTTTAGTATGGCAGTGTTCCTAAACTACAGTCCTTAGGGCAATCAGCTCAGTGTTCTCATGAAAAAGGAGGCATGAAAGCCATGAAATATAAAAAGGAATAAAGAGACTGAAAGTGCAAACAGCGCTTCTAAAGAGTGAGTATCATTTATTTCTCACCAGAGATTACTAAACAAAGGGTACGGCCAAGTGCATTATACTGATCTAGTCCTTAATGCCCATGTTCATGTTTTCAAGATTTTCCACAGGTATTTATTCTGTGGGATATTCTCAAATCATGACCGGCAGGTGAGCCCTGAGGATTGGAGTGGAGGAACACTGGTCTATGAGAAATATGAAACACAGGGCGCTTGTAGACTGTAGGTTGTTGTTGATCAAGTAGAAGATATGTTTTTCTGGGACTTTGAACGGTCATTGAATGGGCCTTGAATGATGCATATCTCAGAGTTACTTCACAGAAATGCTTATCTTTAGTTGCAATCTAAACCCTTATCACATCAATTATTAGCTAGAATACTTTTTCGGACATGTCTTCAGAAGTAACGAATAGAACAGAAGGGAAGAAACAGATCGCAAATGTAAATATGATATAGATTGTTCTTTTGCAAATTTTCCATCAACAGGGTGAAATCCATTGCACATTCCACGTGTACGACATGCAGGTTTTGCAATGGTGTTGAGGCAGATATATTCTGAACACATCCTAATTGTTCCATCACTGCAATGGTAACTTACAAGATCACAAGAAATTGGTGGCAATTGTAATTTTGTGTTTTATCCAGGTCATATTGAGTCTGAGATCTTGGTATTTTTAGCTGAAAGATGTACTGTATTTTTCACTTTATAAGACGCAGCAGATTATGAAACGCACCTCAGTTTTAGCAGAGACAAATCAGAAAAAACCTCAGACCGGACGCCCAATCTTCATCAGACCCCCATATCAGACCTCAGATCAGATCTCCATATCAGACCTAAGATCAGTCCTTCATATCAAGGCCCTCATATCAGACCTCAGATCAGACCTTCATATCAAGACCCTCATATCAGACCCCAGATCAGACCTCAAAATCAGACCCACATATTAAACGTCAAACCCCGATATCAGACCTCAGATCAGAACAAAAAAAAAAATAACTTTCCTCTTTAAATAGAGCTGACCATGTGGCTGTACCCATAAGTGTTGCCGGCAAATGATGATTGAGGTGTACACAGGAACGATCCTATTACTCAATGAATGAGCATTTCACTCGTTCATTGCGCAATTGGTGGCCTGCCCGGATATCGGGCAGTGTAAGGCTACTTTCACACTTGCGTTGTTAATTCAGGTATTGAGATCTGGCAGAGGATCTCTATACCTGAATTAAACTGATCCGTTTTGATTTTGCACATCAGGATGCATCAGTTCAGTTAGGATGCAGTTGTGTAAAATCAAAACTGAAGAAAACTGATCAGGCACTAAATACATTAAAAGTCAATGGGTGACGGATCCGTTTTTTTAGTCTCCTAAAAAACCGGATCCGTCACCATTGACTTACATTGGTTTCAGTACCTGATCAGTTTCTTTCAGTTTTTATGACCGGACACAAAATTACAGCTTGCTGCGGTTTTGTGTCCGGTCACAAAACTGAAAGCTGCCTGAACTGAAGACATCCTGATGCATCCTGAACAGATCTCTTTCCATTCAGAATGCATGGGAACAAAACTGATCAGTTTTTTTCCGGTATTGAGATCCTCTGCCTGATCTCAATACTGGAAAACCACAACGCAAGTGTGAAAGTACGGTAATGGGGCCTTTACAGTCCAAGCCGCAAGGGCATTTCAAGGGAATTCCAATTATTATCTACAAGGTCAGTAGCCACAGTGCTATACAGGCATAGCTGAAATTGCACAAGCGGTTTAATGACTTACCTCACTGCCTTTTGCCAGGGCAAACCCTCCTCCCAGAAGAAATACAATATTCCATGGCATCTTCTCGTTCACAGTCTTCCAGTCCAAAATTGGCGGTGGTGCGCGAATTCTCCCATTTTTACCTAGATTAAACATAGTAGTACAGAAAAAGGGAGTTTGATTTACGGAGAGCACTGCACATATATTGCCAAATATATCTATACTGGATGGGACAGATCTACTATTCAAAGTGCACTAGAATTCAGATTAAATCTGTGCCAACTGCGCCTCGTTTTATTAATCATTTAGATGCTTTTCACACCTTGACTGACACTGGGGGGATGGCTTAGTGAAAGGGCATGACTTCAAGTAGAAGGAGTGTGGTTCAAAAAGTGCCATCACCATGGTGCATTTTTCTCTGAAACTAAGCCAACAAATAGGTGGTATAAAGATAAAGGGGTTGTCCGGGTTCAGACCTGAACCCAAACATTTCCCAATTTTCACCCAGGCAGCCCCCTGATATGAGCATCGGATCATTGTGTGTTTAGACGGCACAATCTGCTTTTAAACCTGTTGAAATAACCTGTTAAAGATTCCATTTATCCAATGAATGAGCATTTGCTCGTTCATAGGGCAATCTGCGACAGTATTACACTGCCAGATTAGAGATGAGCGAATCTATTCGCCGCTTCGTAGATTCGTATCGAATCTTGGGATTTTTCAGCTGCGAAGCGAATCCGAATATTAGATGATTCGCTTCGCTTTTTTACGCATTCGCTACATAGTTTGTCCTCTAAATTATACGCTATTCTACGTATAATTTAGTTACTCTATACGCTGTTGTGTAGACTCCTCCCTGGTAGTTACTCTACTCGCTGTTGCGTACGAATTCTATTCAGCGATGCAGACTCCTCCCTGGTACTTCCGCCCCCTTCTCCTGCGCGCAAGAAAGATGTGGCAAGTCAGCAGAGTAAGATGGCGGCGAGACAGCGAGGTCCTGACTGGGGAAGCATGTTGTGGGCAGACGACCCCTATGAGGAGAAGGAACCGGAGGAGATCTATCTCTCACAGCTCAACAGGAAGTCGGATTAGGTGCCTGCTGAGGTGGTGACTCCACTGGCTGACACGGCGGAGGTGGCAGGAGTTGCCGCTCTGCCGCGCAAGTACTACTGCTTACGCCAGAATTTGATGTCACCCGGAACGCCCAGACCCTCTGGGAATATAAAAAGCTGGTGGAGGAGTGGGTGGTGCAAGTTTTGGAGCACCCACGGTCCGGTGACCCTAAGCTGGAGCGCCGAAGGGGAATGTTATTTGGTTCAACGTGGAGCGGGGAGTCAATTTCATCGGCGATGAGGAGACGGCGGAGGAATTGTATGATAACCGCTGTTCCGTTAAGCGGCTGTATCTTCCGCCCGTACACCACAATCTACATGCAGGGGATTACGTGGAGTATACCCCCATGAAGAGCCTCCAAGGCCCCTTTGCAACTGGGGTGAAAGTCTTAAAGCGACCACCTACTCCTGCAGCGCCCCCGGAAGACTGGAGTGAGGAGGCCCAGGCCGCAGAAGAGGCTTGTGACCTTGAGACCTTGAGATCTGAAGAGAAATCCCAAGGTCAGGATCAGCCGGAACCCCTGATTCCTGATTTGCCGCCACCGCCATCGATACCACCGATCCTTCATGTGGGACAGATGACCACAAACACTTTCGTGTACCATCCAACTGTGGTACAGTACCACTACCAACTGCCATGCCCATGGCAGTTGCAGGCCACACAGTCCGCCGCTCGCGTTACCATTACCATTACAGCCGGAGATTCTGTCACCTGGTATGCCGGCAGGAGGATCTGGCCACTACAGAGTGATGGGCAGGGCCCAAGTTACCACTGCCTTTGCCAGTGTGACAGCCCAGTCACCAAGAAGACCATCCTTGAGCGGTCGGCGGGGGACTGCTGCTGCAGCCAGGGCCGCTTTCATGATGAGGCAGGAGCGCCCTCTCATGTCCTTTAGCTCCAGCAGCAGTGAGGAGGACCTGCTGGCCTTTAAGTAATTCCTGCAGTTTTTATGGGAGCCACAACATGGACTTATCCTGAAGGGTGGGCACTAGTTGGCCCTTGTTTTTTAGTTGCCCCGCGTTTGTCCTCACCCAGATGGCCATGGATTGTTAGGACTCCCCCCATCAAAAAAAAGTTTTTTTTATCCAAGTTGCGCATACGTGCGCCTCATCCCTTTTTTCCCCCTTTTCAGGTTATTTGGGGAGCCCCTCGAAAGAGGGTTTTTAAAGGGAACCTTTGCTGCTATTTTTTTACCCATTTGGATTACAATTTTGCCTATGTGGATTACAAATTGCGACTGAGTTTGGGACTCTGCTCCAGTTCTATGAAAAGCGTCAGAAGAAAAGAGAGCATACTAGGTAGGTGATATTTAAAATGTTTATATTATACTTATAATAATGTATTTGCACTATTTACCATATATATGTCTCGAATATTCGCTCTGCCTCTGAGGAGTGAACGCCGCGGCCTCTCCTCGTACGTGCCTGCGTATTACGTAATCGCTTAGACAATAGTACGCTGAGATTCGTAAGCTATTTGTACGCTCATGCGTATGTCTTCTAAGAAGTTGCGTACATTTTGTAAATGACCGTTCGTTATTAGTGAGTGAATGTTCGCTAATAGCACATAATAACGTATATTTTGTACGCAAATACAACAAATCTATTCGTCGAATATACGAATTTTAGGAAAAGTTCGGCGAATGTTCGGCGAATAATTTTTTGAATGATTCGCTCATCTCTATGCCAGATCATCTGCACCATTTTCTGCCAGTGTAATATAAGCTTTAGACTAGGCAGTCTAAAGATGCGCGATACTAAATTTTTCTATAGGACTTTGCGATCTGTGTACACCCTTCACAGGGCTTTACTGCAAAAATTCCAGGACTCATCTGAATGCACAGAATTTATATTTCTTGAACTGTTTAAACATTGGCTATGCTCTCTTTATCTCCCAGGACAGATATTGCCCTTTACAGAGAGATAATGCTTTCAGCAAATAAAATTTCTTGTTATCTGCCCGAAACTGACATTCTTTCAGCTAGGATGACAACTGATAAATGTGGACATATGAAATACCAAGCCAGGTAAAATGTATTTTTGCTTTATCAGAACTTTTCGCAGAATCGGACACCATTTTATTACTGAGGATCAATAAAATGGCAATTCACATCAAAAACAGCTACTATAAATAACAACATGAAGAGCTTGCACTTCTTAGAGAAATATTAAAGGGGTATTCTCATTTCATTAAATAGTTTTATTTGTGCTCCTTTGTTGATAATAATAATTATCCTGAATAGTGTTGATTATCCAAAGTGTTTCTGTAGTATAATAAACCCTCCCCCCCCAACCCATTGTTTACCTTTCTACCTCCTTGGATACGGCCACCACCGCTCCGAGAAGGCAGCAGGCCGCGCTTGCGCAGTATCTCCTTTATTCCCGGCGGCTCATTGACATCAGGAGCGCGCAAGCCGCCGGCCGCCGCGCGCGCGCACTGTAGCTTCCTTGCGGCGCTCGGAATCCGGGTTGCGCATGCGCAGTGTCCACTTTATCTCTGAGCTCTCATACAGAGCCGCGCATGCTCTGTATGAGAGCGCAGACATCACGGAGCATACCAGGCAGAAGGCACAAGCGAGAGGAAGCGAGAAGGACGTGCATCTACCTAGGTAAGTATTTAAAAAAAAATATCCCCACTATATCCACCAACGATTTATGGCAGCCATGAAAAAAAATGAAGTTTATGAGATATATGATTTATGATAATTATATAATCATAAATCATATATCAAGCTTATTGGCAAACTCATACTATACATACTATTTACCACACTATATATTGGTTATATATAACCATACCACTATATCCACCAACGAATTATGGCATTAAAAAGGAATTTATTTATGAGGTATATGATTTATGAGAATTATATTATCATAAATCCTATATCTCTCAAGCTCATAATAATGAAAGTGGCAAAGTTTGCCACTTGATATATTGGTTATATATAACCAATGGGGACATGCTATATTGGTTATATATTATCTCTGGACTGTGACGTCATTGTGTTTATTATCCCAGTACTGTGACATCACTGTGTTTATTATCTCTGTACTGTGACATCACTGTGTTTATTATCTCTGTACTGTGACATCACTGTGTTTATTATCCCTGTACGGTGACATCACTGTGTTTATTATCCCTGTACAGTGACATCGCTGTGTGTATTATCCCAGTGCAGGAAGAGGTAAGTGGTCTGTGTTTGTGTGTTTGTTTTCTATTTTTCAGGGTCGTGAATGCAGAGGACTACTTCGGACTCGGTGGACTACGTCGGACCAGCTTTTTTTTTTTTTTAATAAAATGGTCAAACAGGGGTCTGGGGGAGTGTTTATTTCAATAAAATGTTTTATACTGGTGTGTGTGTATTTTTTTTTACAATACTACAGTTTTAGTAATCACGGCTATCTACAGACGGCCCTGATTACTAATACTGGGCTTAGTGCTTGCCGGTATGGCAGGCCAGCACTAACCCCAACATCTATTACCTCGGCACCCACCGCCACCAGGGGTGCCGGGAAGAGCCGGGTACCCGCAGGACCGGACCTTCTAAATTGAGGGTCTGGCTCTGGGGCGGCTGCAGGCTGGTACCATTAGGCTGGGAAGGGCCAATAACCCTGTCCCTTCCCACCCTGGTAGTGCCAGGCTGCCGCTGCTGGTTGTATCTGGCTGGTGAAGAAAAAAGGGGGGGACCCCACGCCATTTTTTTACAAAAATAATTTTTAAAAAACTGGCGTGGGATCCCCCCTTTTTTTCCTTCGCCAGCCAGATACAACCAGCAGCTGCAGACTGGCACTACCAGGGTGGGAAGGGACACGGTTATTGGCCCTTCCCAGCCTAATGGTACCAGCCTGCAGCCGCCCCAGAGCCAGACCCTCAATTTAGAAGGTCCGGTCCTGCGGGTACCCGGCTCTTCCCGGCACCCCTGGTGGCGGTGGGTGCCGAGGTAATAGATGTTGGGGTTAGTGCTGTCCTGCCATACCGGCAAGCACTAAGCCCAGTATTAGTAATCAGGGCCGTCTGTAGATAGCCGTGATTACTAAAACTGTAGTATTGTAAAAAAAAAATACACACACACAAGTATAAAACATTTTATTGAAATAAACACTCCCCCAGACCCCTGTTTGACCATTTTATTAAAAAAAAAAAAAAAGCTGGTCCGACGTAGTCCACCGAATCCGACGTAGTCCTCAGCATTCACGACCCTGAAAAATAGAAAACAAACACACAAACACAGACCACTTACCTCTTCCTGCACTGGGATAATACACACAGCGATGTCACTGTACAGGGATAATAAACACAGTGATGTCACCGTACAGGGCTAATAAACACAGCAATGTCACTGTACAGAGATAATAAACACAGATGTCACTGTACAGGGATAACAAACACAGCGATGTCACTGTACAGGGATAACAAACACAGTGATGTCACAGTACAGGGATAATACACACAGCGATGACACTGTACAGGGATAATAAACACAGCGATGTCACTGTACAGGGATAACAAACACAGTGATGTCACTGTACAGAGATAATAAACACAGATGTCACTGTACAGGGATAACAAACACAGTGATGTCACTGTACAGGGATAACAAACACAGTGATGTCACAGTACAGGGATAACAAACACAGTGATGTCACAGTGCAGGGATAACAAACACAGTGATGTCACAGTACAGGGATAATAAACACAGCGATGTCACCGTACAGGGATAATACACACAGCGATGTCACTGTACAGGGATAATAAACACAGTGATGTCACAGTACAGAGATAATAAACACAGTGATGTCACAGTACAGGGATAATAAACGCAGTGATGTCACAGTACAGAGATAATAAACACAGTGATGTCACAGTACAGAGATAATAAACACAGTGATGTCACAGTACAGGGATAATAAACGCAGTGATGTCACAGTCCAGAGATAATAAACAGTGATGTCACCGTACAGAGATAATACACAGTGATGTCACCGTACAGAGATAATACACACAGTGATGTCACCGTACAGAGATAATAAACACAGTGATGTCACTGTACAGAGATAATACACACAGTGATGTCACAGTACAGAGATAATAAACGCAGTGATGTCACAGTACAGTGTGAGAGGGAAAGACAGATGTAGCAAAGCTGAGTTAGAAGTTGCTTAGCTATTGGGGGAGGTGAAGACAGATGTAGCGGAGCTGTATAGGTAGAGGTTCATCCACAGTGTGAGAGAGAGACAGATGTAGCAGAGCTGTATAAGTAGCGGTTCAGGCACAGTGTGAGAGGGAAAGACAGATGTAGCAGAGCTGAGTTAGAAGTTGCTTAGCTATTGGGGGAGATGAGGACAGATGTAGCAGTGCTGTATAGGAAGCTGTTGAGCAAAAGAGCTAGAGGGGATTGGTGAGGGATGATATAGCAGACCTGTATATGCATATGCTGGATATGCATCTATATATATATATATATATATATATATATATATATATATATATTTATTTATATATATATATATATATATATATATATATATATATATATATATATATAGTCAAAAGTGTATAAACAACTGCAGTAGATCTATAATGTAAACAAATCTGCATCAGTGCTGGTGGTTGGGGGATGGTAATATTTTATGTGAGGCAATAGCACAGATAATTAGGTTACTAGCTAACATGCTATGGGGACAATGTACAATAGTAAATTATTGTTTTTATGGTAAGAATGGGCTTGTAAAAGATAACATGTTTTGTGTGTAAAACTATATTAGAATGCAAGAGAGCCACTAGTTACTGTCTGCTTAGCTCACTTTGGCTCTGAGTGAGGATTCCACAGCAGGAAAGATATGCTTCATAGACACTGCAGGCTGATGACTCATACTATCCACATGAACGAGCACGCAAGGACTGAGCTCTCAGTGTGATGTCATAAGGAGGCGTGGCAGTCCTTCACTCAAACTGCCTAAGCCCGCCCAGCCTTAGAAGCAGGAAACCAGGAAGTGAACAGCAGAGCTGGCTGTTGGTAAGGCTGAAATAGCAAGATGAGAATACCCCTTTAACACCTTCAGAACTGGCTGATTTTCTATTTTTGCATTTTTGTTTTTTAGGCCCCATTTACACGACTGTATATTTGCGGGCCCGCATTACTGCGGACCCGCAAATATACAGGGGCCGCCTGGCGTGTATTCCGCAGCGCTCGGAACACACGCCGTGCGGCCCCGTTGAAAATGCACGGACAAGTATAGGACATGCTTCAAAAGAGCCGCAGCACGGAGCTAGCTAGAAGTGAATGGGGCCGCATCTATTCCCGCAATTTGCGGATAGATACGGCCCCATTCATGAGGTCGTGTGAATGGGGCCTTACTCTCTGCTTTCCCAGAGCCATATTTTTTTTATTTTTCCATTCGCAAAGCTTGTTTTTTGCAGGACAAGGCATACTTTCTAATGGCACCATTTAAATGTAGTTGGAGGATGGAAAAAAATTCCAAATTGGATGGAATTGGGAAGGAAAGGCAATTCTGTCACAGTTTTTTTTACGGGTTTTCTTTTTATGGTGTTTCCTTTGAGGTAGTAATGGTAGAATGATACCAATTTATATGTTTTTTTCTTGTTTGAATACTGAATAAAATAAAAACTTTGGAAAAAGTTATTTTTTTTTCTTTTTATGACCATATTCAGCCCCCCCATTACTTTTTCATACTTATGTCTATGAAGCTGTGTGAGGGCTCCTTTTTTGCAGAGAGATACTTACTTTTCACTGATACCATTTTGGACTGTGTGCGACGTTATGAGCTCTTTTTAGACTACTTTCACATCAGTGTTTTTGCTGGAGCCGGCAGAGGATTGTCTGCATCCTTTCTGAACGGATCCGGTTGTATTATCTCCAAAAAATTTTGTGTTCATGTAAAAGGGATCTGGCACCGTTGACTTACATTGTGTTTCATTAATATCCCAGGCCGCATACAAAAATGCTGCTTGCAGTGGTTTTGTGTCCGGCATGGAAACGCAACAAAACGAAACGGAATGTATTCTGGTGCACTCCATTCCAGTTTGTTCAGTTTTGTCCCCATCGACAATGAATGGGGGCAAAACTGAACTGTTTTCCTCCGGTTTTGAGAACCTGTGACAGATCTCAAAATCGGAAAGGAAAATGCAGATGTGAAAGTAGCCTATTCAATTTTTTGGGGGTGGTGTAGTGACAAAAAATGGCAAATTGTCCATTTTGATCTTTTTTTCCATAACCCGTTTTTGGATGTGGTGATGCCTATGATGTTTTTTAAATTATTTATTTTTGTTTATTTAATTTCAAAAGGGTTGATTTGATCGTTTATGCTTTTTTCAATTAAGGTGACTATTAGTGTCTTAAACTTCATTTTAATGCAGTATGGGCTCCATGTAGGTGAAATTCGTCATCGCTGAAGTCTTGTGAGACTTCAGTGAATAACTTCAAACTTTGATTTTTTTATTTGAAAACAATTTTAAAACTGATCTGAAGTTGTCATCTGTACATCCTGGTACCAAAGCCCTCTTCGGATTCCAGTTTTAAAATAGTTTTCAAGTTGAATAATCGAATACCGAAGTTATTCAATGAAGTCTTGCGAGACTTTGGTGATAATGAATTTCACCTCAGCGGGGCCCATATATTTGAATGCTGTACAGAGACAGCTCTCCATACAGCATTCAAACGAAGTACTATGATCGATCTTTGATCCAAAGCTTGCATTGCTCAACACTATAAGAGGCAATCATTAGATTGGCATTTGTATGATGAAATCAATTTTTTATGCTTTACAGAATACAGCATTCAGTATATTCCAATGCAGTGCTGCCACCTGCAGACCTGTATTGGAATATACCAGTGATAAGAATGAGAGTCTCAAGCAGGCTCCAGCCTTTCGCTGCAAGGTAATAGCTTCCCCGATCTCAGCCAAGAGAAGCTGTTACCAACAAGGGAGCTCATGGCTCCCAAATCTTCACTGCACGGATGCTGTGGTCACTTTTGAGGGGTTAAATGTCTTCGATTAGCGTTGTCTGTTAAGTGTATAATTAGTATTATTATTTGATATATGTCATTGTAATGCAATGATAATGAAATAACTGTAAAAAAGTGACCTGTACAGACCAAGAAGTGGCGCCTACAAAATAGGCTTAAAGGCAGTGTGCAAAACTGCAGGATTTCGGGATTTTTTTTTTTTAGTGACATATCAAATGAAACTTACTCATCAAAAATTCCTGGGGAAAGCGGAGAAAGGCGCTGCCACATAACTCTGGTATTTGGCAGAGGTTTATTTTTTGGGAGCACAAAAGGATCCGGAATTGAAAATTTATACATTTGATTTCACCCTCCCCCAACATGACGTTATTGTCTGGCCCCACCAAAAACAACAATACTCTAAAGTGTATGAGGGCCCTTACATCTATAAATGCTCCCTTGTTATTTATCAATATTGAAATTTATTGAGATTTGCTAGAATGTTGGAGGTCCAGGTACTTACATGAGGGTAACTCAGAAGGAAATATAAACATCATGAGGGCTATAAATATGGCAACGGTTGCATCTGTCACATACCTAAAAACATAAGAAACATCAAGTCTTAACTATAAGCATTTTTCCGGGACCTGGAACTATCAAATCACTTTCACCACTTCAATTCCGGCATTTTTGCATTTATGTTTTTCACTCCCTACCTTTCCGGAGCTATAACATTTTTATTTTTCAGTTTACATAGCTGAATGAGGGCTTGTTTTTTGCGGGATAAGTTGTACTTTGTAATGGCACCATTTAATGTTGCATACAATGTAGTGGGATGCTGGAAAAAATTCCAATGTGGTGAAATCGGGAAAAAAAAGCAATTCCGACAGAATTTTATATTGTGTGGGTCAGTATGATTACAACAATACAGTTTAGTTTTTCTTGTGTTTTAATACTTTTCATCACCATATTCTATACCCTATAACAATTTCTATAGTTATGTCTACAGAGTTGTGAGAGGGATCATTTTTTATGGACGATCTGTAGTTTTTATTGATAACATTTTGGGATGTGTATGACTTTTTGATCACTTTTTATTAAATTTTTTTAGGTAGGGGGAGCAACGAAAAACGGCGAATCAGCCATTTTGATTTTTTTTCATTATGCCATTTGCCATATGGGGTAAATAGTTTTATATTTTAATAGTATGTGCATTTTTGGACGAGGCGTTGCCTATTATTTTTTATAATTTTTATTTTAATTTTGGGGAAAGGGAAGTGATTTGAATTCACATATATATATATATATATATATATATATATATTTTTATTTTTTTTTTAAACTTTTTTTTACCTTCTTTTTAGGCCCCTAAGAAGACCCCCAGCATGCAATCATCATGATGAAAATAGTATTTTGTGCCATGAAATATCATTTTTAATAATATGTTTTGTGAAGTCTTGGTTTACTTGTGTTCATGCTTTTCTTAATTAAATATGCTTTTTGTGATCAAACACCAAAAGGCACACACATTTAACAATTCATATGAGTACCAAGTAGTGCGTTGGGTTTGACACAGGGACACCCATGGAGGTAATAGTGACCATACCAAGAAAACATTTAAGACCATAAATCAGGGGCGCACAACCTTTTTTGGTCTGAGGGCCGCATTGTCACATCACTCTATTTCAAGGGGCTGCAAATAAATAAAAAAATGTTGATCGGCGCTCATCAGCCTATTACACAGGCCAATGTAAAGTGACTGGGGAGGAATGATCGCTATCACAGTCATTCCTCCTTTATTTAGTTATATTGATTATCAATATCACATCCCTGATTACACAGAGAGATGTGCGGCACGATTATACCGGCCAGTTATCATGAATGAGCGTTCCTATGAACACTTGTTCCCAGTAATTGACCTGAATATCTCGCAGTTTAATAGGGGCTTAGAAATGTACCAAGTAAAAATTAATTTTTAACAAGTTCTTGCAGCATAGCCCATGAAACCGAAGAGTTATACTTACCTGCTCCCTGTGCTTTTTACTTGGCAGTGCATGGCCATGGTCACATGTACCTCTCCCGCCAATCACTGGCTTCAGTGGTAATGTGGCCACACATGAAGCCAGTCATTGACTGGAGCGGTGTAAGTGACCATAGCAATGCACTGCCAAGTGTAAAAGTGCAGGAACCGGAAGATGAAGGCAGAGGGGGCCAGGGCGGCATGAAGTAGGTAAGTATGAATCTTCTGTTTCAGGGGCCATGCTGCAGGAACTTGTTAAAAGTCATTTTTGCAGGAAAAGTGGTGACATCTCCTTCCTGTCTTCTATTCATAAATCAGCGCTTTCCTTCACTGCAGAGGATGGCACTCACTGGTTATTACCACCTCCTGCCAGTTACAGGCGCCATGTAATAACCAGTAAGCATTTTCCCTTACTAGTGGGGAAAGCGCTTATTGGTTAACACTTTAATTACCAGGCCTGAAGACTCTTTTTTTGTAATTTAGCGCAGATGGTGGTTGTTGGGACTACCAAAATAATTTTTGCAACAATTTTTCACTTTACACATAGGGCCTTATAATTTATTTTTTAGTTATATTTGAGGGAAAATGTACAAAATATTTTTTAAAAGTAATTTTTTCAAACTATAGCTCTTTATTCTTTAAATATGCAAACTGACACCACTACAAATTAGTTCCCTATTTTGTGTTGATCGCTATGTTATATAATATGTATAGTTTCACGTGAATGGGGTGATAATGGCTACTTTTTTTAATCTTTTCTTTATATTTTATTCATATTTTATTGTATTTTTTTTTTTGTATTGGTTTATGACTTATTATTTAAATATTTTTTGCCACATAATATGTCCCCTAAGAGGTCATAAAAAGACTGTTGGAGGACAATGAACAATCTACTATTTTGCACTTTTTATTTTTATTTGTTATATTTTCTGAACACTTTTTAATTTTTTGAACACTTTCATTTTGCAATTTTTTCTTTTCTTTTTTTTTTCATTTGTATTTTTTTAATAATCTTCTTTTTTTCCCACATATTTTATTTTTTTTTTTTATTTTATTTGTGTTTTACTATATATATATTTTTTTTCAATTTTTTAAAATATTTTTTTAACTTATTTTTTTTATATATTTTTTTCCACATAATTTGTCCCCAAGAGGTCACTGAAAGACCTTTGGGGACACAGACTTTTTTTTTCACTATTTCCACTGTAACTGGGGCATCCAAAGGAGCCCCAGTTACAGGGGAAACCAGACTGCTTTGGGGACACTGTAAACAGGCAGAGCTGATCTGGGTCTCCTCACCCAGCAGCTCTGCGCTCCTCTGCCCCCAGGTCCACCCTGTACAGTGCGCTGCTCACATATCTGAGGAGAAGGCAGGAGCGCTGATACACTGCTTCTGCCTTCTCCTCGTCTCCCCTGCGCTCCGGGACCAGTCTTGCTCCTGCTACAGCGTAGGAGCAGGAGCTGCAATCCCCTATCGTGCAGAGCTGCGGGCAGAAACACAGCTGATCGCACGATCAGCTGTGTTTCTGTCCAGGAGGACGGGGACCGCAATCTCTGGCTCTGGGGGCCGCAAGCGGCCCACAGGCCGCGGGTTGTGCACCCCTGCCATAAATATTTGATCATTGAGTAATCCAACCTACAAGATCCCTGGCGATAAGCTCAAGGGGCTACGTCCCCTTAATTGTTCACATTGACAAACAATCTCATCCATATAGATAGGCCATGAATGTTCTGGTCCTGGAAGATTCCTTTGAAATAAATATTTTTTAAGATCAATGACTTGTAGACATACTTACTCTTTTCCACCTTTGTTAAAACTGATAGTTGCCCAGCCTGGCATGAAACCTGGATCCCTTAAAAACCACAGAAGTACCAGCAAGGTAAACATAACCAAAACACAGATTTCTGCAAAGGACATAGACCCAAGATCCTTGTGCTCAGAAAAGATAACTTGATATGCTCGCTTCTCTTTTTCCTTTTGTTCAGGTTTTCTACCACAGCCAAAGTTTTTCTTAAATCTAGAAGGAAAACACCCAAGAAATTAGTTTAGTGATGTGGAAAGCTCCCTTAATAAGTGTATGGGTTAGAGGAGTAGTAAGTTTGCCCTAGTTTCAGTTCTCCTTTCACGGAGGAGAGACAGCGCAGGCAGCACAAGCCACACAACAGGCTCTTGCAAAGCACCTTTGGCTTCTGAGCTATTGGTTGGGGATCACTCATCTAATGTGTGCTGACCTCCCATCTCTAATCATCATCTGTCAGGGGAAGTGAAGGATCAGGCAAGTGGGATTTCAATGCCTGGTGACGGTCCTTTAGTTCTCCTGGAAGAGGTGTGATCCTTTAGTTTCCCCACTGTCTGAGGTGTGTGGCAGCGGCCTTCTCCTCACTGAATATATATACATATATACCCAGCTGAGCATGTATGTGTACAGGAGAGTTGCAGGGGTGCACCTAGCCTTTCTACTGCCTGAGGTGAAAACTGAAGTGGGGCCCCCTATGTCAATTTCTTAACCTAACCCTTTCCTTCCAGCAAGTGCAAGACAGCGACCTCTTCTAGTCTATGCCCAGAGCTCTATGCGATAACGATGACACCGGCTTCTGATTGGCTACAGGAACTAGGTCTAAAGCCTATTAGAGGAAAAAGTGGGCCAGGGAGACATCGCTCCCATGCCCTGTAGCAGCATTCAACTGTATTACTGTCTTGAGCACAGCGATGCAGTTGAATATGTAGAGATGAGCGTTTCCACAATGGAAGCAGGTCGCTTTTAGAAGATAGAGCATTTGGTCTTCAACAGTGGAAGTTATATGAGAACATTTTAATGGCTCTTCCCAGGCAATAAATAATATTCACCAGCACACTAACTACAGATAACATGAACCAAAGGTTGTGTTCAGGTAACCATTAGGTTCAAAGATAATGACTCTCCTATAGTACAGTGACAGCCTGCTCAGGGATGTATACTGTGAAAGGAGGGCCCATAGCAGAAATGAATATGGGCACACCACTGCCCTCAGTTAAGCAATTTGCTCATCACCTTTTCTTTGCATGTTGGATCAAGTGAAAAGCACTCCATAATCTTGAAAACATATTCTTTCCTATCCTTGTCTGAGATCCTAAAGGTTCCTGTAAAGTAACATGTTAAAAGAGCAAGCAGCAAAAAAAAAAAAAAAAGTATTGTCCAGTCTAATATTATCTTTCCCCTGAGGTCAATTTAACATTATTTTTGGTCCTCACATTCACTGATAAAAATAGCAGAAGACTTACTTAGTTCCCAGGAACAAGAACTGCAGCCAGATCCAGGAAAGAGCAAGTAGCAGAATCATCGTAGGAAAGGAGAATCCAAACCATGAAGCAAAATTGATTATATTGTTGTTTCCAGGGAACAATCTATACATAAATAATGCAGTGCATTAAGGATCAATAATTTAGGAATAAAACACCATTGTAAAAATTAGAATAAGCAATATTATTAGAGGCATCCATTGTGTTTATAGCTGATCCTTGGGGTTAAGTATCCTAGGCATTGATTACTTTTGGGCATATACAGTAGATGTCATTGTATGAAGTTCTCCTGGTCCCAGCCATGTTTTACATGCTTGTGCACTTACTGTACATGAATGGGCACAATTTAATACTACAGTATATGTCCCCTGAGTGAGGCATATGTAGCGGGATCAAATTTCCCCATTGGTAAAAACAAATCCTTAAGGCTTCGTGGAGCTTGTTGTCAGGGGGCCTTTTTACTAGAGAAGGGAATGTTGGTGAAATGCCATTTATCTAAAGTTTCAAGGGTTGTCCGTGATTACAAAATAATATAGAATATGGAATAGAATAGTGGTGCTTGAAAGTTTTTGAACCTTTCAGAATTTTCAATATTTCTGAATAAATTTAACTCAAAACAATATCATCAATAACAGTAGACTGATGAATGAAATTAAACTAATGAGTCAAAAATATAAAGACTTAGCCCTATTTCACACGGCCCTGTGAGAAAGAGAGAGAGATTATGCGGTCTGGACTACAGAAGCACTGGGAATTATCATAAATGATAATGCTGTGTGCCTCTACACGACCTTTATTCTACAGAATCATACTGACATAAAGCTGTCAGTATGATTCTGTTACATAAAGGTCACATAGAGGCACACAGCATTATCAATCCTGATAAGGCCCTGCGCTTCTTAAATCCAGACTACACAATCTCTGTCTCACATGAAGTGTGATTTCTGCAAGGAACACGCTCATGTGAAAGAGCCCTTAGGGCGCATTTACATTGCGCAAATGAGCAGACAATTCTGGGGAATTAAGTTTTCCTTCCCGACAATTGCCTGCTAGTTACTGAAGGTGAAGAGCTGCATTTACATGAGGTCAAGCGATGGCTACTGCTTTCACTAGTCCTCATACAGCTGCATTGTTTCTGCACGATCTGCTGCCAGAAAGGATCAATCAGATGTTTGCACCAACAATGTAATGTTCTCCGATCTATGGTGATTTAAGGCACCTTAGGGGGCAGATTATTGGGAGTGAACGTTCATAGGAATGTTTGTTCCCGATAATCTGCCTGACAGTTGGGCAGTCTAAATGTAGCATTAGTCATTTATTTATTAAAGAGGACCTTTCACCTCTCCTGACATTACTGTTTTAATAGCTTCATGCATTCCCCATGTAACAACAATTCTGGAGCATCTATTCTTATGGCTATATGTTGTGCCATTCCTTTATTATTTGCACTAGAAGTTATATGTGAATTGCTATTTGCCTTCAATAAAGGAACAGAGGGGAGGTAACAAGTTGGGGGTGTGTACTTGCACAGTCTGAACATGGCAGCAGTGATTGGATAGAGTGAGTCTGTGCAGGTACACACCCCCAACTGGTTCCCTCCCTTCTGTTCCCTTACTGAAGGCTAATAGCAATTCATTCACAACTTCTAGTGCAAATAATAAAGGAATGGCACAACACAGAGACATAAGAATAGATGCTCCAGAATTGTTAGTACGTGGGGAATGCATGAAGCTATTAAAATAGGCATGTCAGGAGCGGTGAAAGGTCCTCTTTAAGGTAAATGATCCAATATCACATGTCTGACAGTGGCACATCGTCTTGGACGAACTTTAGCTCATTCCTCTATAAAAAACAGTTTCAACTCTGCTATGTTGGTGGGTTTCCTCCCATAAACTGGTCCTTCCACAACATTTTTATTAAGGTGAAGGCTTTAACACAGCCATTCCAAGACTTTAACTTTATTCATCTTTAACAACTTGTGTGCTTAGGGTCATTGTCCTGCTGTATGACCAACGCTGTTTTGAGATTCAACTCACAGACAAATGTCCATGTCTGTGACATTTTCCTTTAGAATTTGCTGAATTTCAGAATTCTGTGGTAAGCCATCCTGACATAGATGTATTAAAACAGGTTCAAACCATGATACTACCACCACTGTGTTTTGCAGGTAAGATGAGGTTTCTATGCTGGAATCTAGTGTTTTCCGTTCTCCAAACGTATCCATGTGAATTAAAGTTAAACATAAAGGTTCTATTTTGGTCTTACCAATCCACAAATCATTGTTTCAATAGACTTCTGGCTTGTCCAGTTGATTTTATCAAACTGCAGATGGGCAGCAATGTTCTTATTGGAGAGAGGCATCCTTTTCCTTGCAATCCTGCCATGTGCTCCATTGTTGTTCAGAGTACTCCTGATGTAGACTCAGGAACATTAACATTGACTAATGTGAGAAAGGCCTTTAGTTAGTTAGAGGTTACCTTGGGTTCCTTTGTCACTTTGAGGTATTATAAACCTTGCTCTTGGTGTGATCTGTCTTGGTTGACCACTCCTGGGGAAGGTAGTAATGATCTTAAATTTCCTCCATTTGTACACATATGTCTGACTGTGGATTGGTGGAGTCCAAACTCTTTAGAGAGGTTTTGTAATCTTTTCAAGCTTGATGAGCATGGACAACTCTTCTTTTGAGGTCCTCAGAAATCTCCTTTGTTCATGCCATGATACTCTTCCACAAACATGTACTGTGAAGATCAGATTTTGATAGGTCCCTTTTCTTTTAAATAAAACAGATCACCCACTCACACCAGATTGCCATTCCATTGCTTGAAAGCACCTGACTCTAAATTTCACCTTCAAATTGTCCTCTAATCCTAAAGGTTCACATACTTTTGCCACTCACAGAGGTGTGATATTGGAGAATTTTTCTCAATAAATAAATGACAGTCTAATATTTTTTACTAATTTGTTTGATTTGGTTATCTTTATCTACTTTTATTTTATTGTGTTAAAATATAATGTCGTTTTCAGTCAAATAAATATAAAACGCCTGCAAATAGTTTTTGTGTGAGTTTTTAATATGGCGTTATGGAGCAATGTTTTGAAAATAACATGCAATGGGGAGGGGTATAAAATTTAGAGGACCAGCCAAGAAGATGGTTGAATAAATAGTCCACTCTTATATTCTGGAAAGAGAAGAGACAGAGGCAAGGGTGCAGGGGTGGCAGATGTTTCCAGATCCCGATGCCTTAAAGAACCCCAAAGGCTCCTCTGCATAAAAGACACCACTAATATAACTGGTACGTGATAGGGACCTAATTTCATAATCTGCATTGGGTCCCAGAAGCTTCAGATTATACAACAGCGCTACTGATGCAGGTTCTCTGATGCAGGTGTGAGCGTTGTGACGTTAAAGCTTTGTGCCTCAACGTCGTTAGCAGGTGACAATGGAAAGTACTTAGAGGATAGTGTATTGATGTCAGTAAGGGGAGAGTGAGGTTAGACCATGTGAGGTGCCTGGGGAACTTGCTAATCTATGCAACAGTTGGTTGGGCATGTCCATCGTCAGAGAGTCAGTGGGTTAGAGGGTGCAATGAAGACTAGAAGTGCTATTGCAATATATGCAATATGAAATAAGGCCCTGAGTATTGTCACAGAAGTGCAGATCATGAGCAAGCAAGGGTGATTTAGTTTGCCCCTCCACCATTTCATTACTGCAATAATTCCATTTACTACCATAATCTTGTAGAAGGAGTGTTTTGGATACTATTTAGAATTAGAACTAATGGAAAGACAATTCACTAATAGTGCTTTAATCATTGGTGCACAAAGAATGGATGGGGCCTTATAACAAAGGGAAAATGGGTCTCCAGTTATGGGGCCAACTACCCAGCTCTAGATTGCTAGTAATACAGGTTCTATAGTAAGGTGTGTACTGCATTATTTTTGCTACTCAAAGGGTATCAATTACCTTTGATTAACACACCACATCAGTCCTTTGATTAGCAGCAAAGTGGATGCGAACAACCAGGGCTGGACCGCTTCTAATCAATGGCCCGATTTTTTAGCTCTATAGTAGACCCACTTTTGGCTTTAATATTTGTAGTATTGTAAAAGTTTATAAAAATATAAAAATTAAAATTCAAATGATCTACTCTCATTAAATAGTATCATAACTCATCAATCTAGGAGTCAAATCTAATATTCATGAAAGGAAGCTCTAGGCAGACCATGGTATTATTTATAAATGATGACAGTGCTTTCAAGACATGCATTTCAGCTCTGCTTGAAAAGTACAAGTACTTACTCGTCCATCTGTCCTTTCATGACAAGGTTGGGTGTGGTGCCAGTTAATGTTGCAATGCCACCAATACTGGCAGAATAGCATACACAGAGACTCATTCCTTTGCAGAGTTTGAGGTGCTTCTTCAGCCTATCAGCTTGTTTGTCCTTCTTCTGTTTGTCATTTTCTAGATCAATTTCAAGGACGGTGGCACCTAAAAGGCAAAGTTTACAATGATATTGGCAATAAAGCCCATTGTGTGAACAAATACAAAAACAAAATGTAGAATACTGTCCCCTAATATACCATCACTCTGCCACTTGGATTCCACCACTCTGTCCTCTGGGTATACAACCACTCTGTCCCCTGGGGATGCCCCATGTTTCACCATTCTACCACCTATATGCCCATTGGGTAAAAAATACAAGAGGCTATAGAAAACTCTTGTTGGTCCTTTCTTTCCCCTATCATGAAATAGTAAAGTACAAAATGCGGAAGCATTTACAGGATGATAATCCTCCCAGGGTAGGAGAGCAGGAGATGTAGACCCTGTTTGACAAGTTTTTTCATAGGTTTTTTTTTTTTCGTATTTTTTCATGGTTTTATTTCATTTTTTTTTTTTTTGCTCCACCCCATAAGTATTATACAGACTGTATCCCCACACTGACCTCCAGATGATACCCCACACATGCACTGAGGTTCAATTTCATTCTGACAATCACGCAGATGCTGAAACCTGGCATTTCTTTCATCTGCAGTTCATTCTAGCTGCCTTGTACTGTCATAATTTGCTGTGTGGCACTTACCATCAGAATGTTTTTCTGCTGTTAGCTGCCATTTGGACATGGAATCTAATATATAAAGCTGAGTGTATGTGTATGTGTGTGTGTGTATGTCCGCTAAAGGAATCCGCACCGCTGCAGCTACAATCACAAAATTTGGCACACATGTACATCAGGTGTCCGGGAAGGTTTTAGAACAGTTTTCAACTCTCCAGGACGTACCTTTCCTGAGATATTCCCAAAAAATGCATTAGCCAATAGTAGCCCGGTCACATGACCCTTATCAGCCAATAGAAGCTCACAGGCACACATCAGGTTTCTATGACAACCTAGCCAGTTCACTGCTTTAGGTCTGCATTAAAGAGGCAGAGCACTGTGGATGACAATGGTAAATGGGTATTCCCGGTTACCATAACTACAGGTATAACTTATGTTTTAGACTAACTCATCATCAATCATTACCTCATATAATGTAAATTTTACATATTTACTGTTCAGTAGTAATAAAAGATGTTTTCTTCCACTGCTACCCACCTTCCTCCTAAATCAGGCATCGACCTGTAATTCCGGCCACCTTCAAAAGAAGGACTTAAAAGCACTACCCCCAGATCCCACTAAGTCACGCCCCTGACTCAGGCCACACCCCTTCCATGCTGCATTTGACCGGGATTAAAAATATTGGTAAAAATCACCTTCTGTCAGCTGCAGGGGTGGGGGAAGGGTGACTTTCTCCTTGCAGCTCATTGCTCAGACTGCACAGTGCTGCTACTGAGAGTGCTGCTGCTGTGACCATCCGGGCCCAGCGTATGACAGAGGACAGGGAGTCTGAAAGCCAGACCGCTCAGCCTATAACAAGACCTCTGGCCACCCTAGGGTCAGGCTGATGTTAGGGTGGCCAGATGTCCAGCTTTAGGCTGGACAGTCCAGTTTTCTGGCTACCTGTTCTCCGTCCGACGCAGTGCCTGGACAGACACAGGGATGTTCACCCTTTCAGTAGCTCACACTTAGACAGCTTCTCCTCCATGGCTTCACTGAGCCAGGGGGGGCGTGGCCTCATGTTTAGTGATGTGTGTTCATGGGAACTGGCGGCGTTGTTTCACATTTGGGGGAATGGCCGGTGAGGTCTGGCTTTCTGGGGTGAAGACAGTGGCCACTCTAGCTGCTGTGGAGGTCACAGTTAAAGGGGTGGGCTTCTGTAGAGGTCACTGTTAAAGGGGCAGGCTGCTGTAGAGGTCACTGTTGAAGGGGCAGGCTGCTGTAGAGATCACTGTTAAAGGGGCGGGCTGCTGTAGAGGTCACTGTTAAAGGGGTGGGCCGCTGTAGAGGTCACTGTTAAAGGGGCGGGCCACTGTAGAGGTCTCTGTTAAAGGGGCGGGTCGCTGCAGAGGTCACTGTTAAAGGGGCTGGCCTCTGTAGAGGTCACTGTTAAAGGGGCGGGCCGCTGTAGAGGTCACTGTTAAAGGGGCAGGCACTGTAGAGGGCACTCTCGATATCTTTTAACGACACACAAACACACACACACAAACAGTAAAAGAAACAAATTAAATATATCCAGGCGAAGCTGGGTCCTTCAGCTAGTTGTTTATAAAAATGAAATAACGTTTTGGTCCGCAATGCGTTCAATCCGCTCCCCAATGCATATCATGTGATCTTTGACATTCAGTTAGCAGGGTTACTAATAAACTGAATAGGAATAGTGGTGAAATAATTGTTATTATTATAACGAGGGCTTGAGCGAATTGACTTCGGATGCTTCATCCGAAGTCGATTTGCATAAAACTTTGTTGTAATACTGTAGTACCAAGTGGTACCTTGGAACCGAACCCGAGTTCAGCATCAAGGTTTTTTACAGTAAAAATTAATTCACGAAGTCTCGTAAGACTTCGCGAAGTAATAACTTCGCTCATCGGAGCCAATACATTCTAATGCTGTATGGAGCTCCCGCTCCGTACAGTATTACAACAAAGTTTTATGCAAATCGACTTCGGATGAAGCATCTGAAGTCAATTTGCTCATCCCTAATTATAACAGCTCACTAACTGTATGTATGTACCTGTATTACATTGCTGTTTGTCTCTAGGTGATGTTGTTATGCCCTCATCAACCAATCTGGATCTCAGCTTTCCTTTAATTGAAGGTGTTGTACAGTGGTAAAATACTGATGACCTACCTATCCTGCTGAATATCAGAGCGGCAGTAGTCCTGTTCCTGTATTGATTTTTGTTTCTTCACATTAGTGTACTGATGGCCGAACCTACTGTTCTCGGTAGGTTCGACCAACAGTGTAGTGTGTATGGGGAGCTACCAACTCTCCCTCAACAGATGATGTCAGAGGAGAGAAAGATAGGGCAGAATTAATATTTTCACCTGATCTTTTTGTTCTCCCAGGAGATAAGCTATGAGCTGTGAGGGAGTCCAAAGAGATAGCTGATTGTTCGGCCAACACTTATTGAATGTGTATGGCCACAAACACTTTAGTCATACCTGAAATCTGCCCCAGGTGCCCATTCATGGAGAAACCATCTTTGTTCCTGTTTTGAGAATGGCTCTTTGCTTTCAGTCTGTTGGATCTTACAGCCCCATGCATTTCAGTCTGCCTCTCATCTCCCTGCATGTGCTGTCTGAAACACAAACTATTTGTTGCTGTTGCCCACAGCAAGCAATCGCAGCACATGTTTTATTTTTGCCTATATTAAACAATCACAGCACAGCTTTCATTTTACTATTTTAATCTCCCAACCAATTTGGATCTGTTGGAACAGTCCTGGATTTCAGCAGCTGTCCCAGGACGGCTGAGGTATGTCCCAATTTTAACTTTTTCTGCATCCTAAGGACACAGAGACTATTGAATGCAAAAGCAAGAAGCCGTCAGTCTGTGCTCTCCCCAGCCTCAGGTGTGATGCAGCAACACATCATGCTTGCTGGGCTATGTAGGAGGAGTAACTAGGATGAGGAATCAGCCTCTGTGCTCCTCCTACAAAGCCCAGCAGTCTCAATGTGTCACCACATTACACCAGCTGGGGAGAACAGGATGTGCTCCATAATTGGAAGAATGGGGCTAGGAGAGGTTTTTATTTTATTTAGAATATGGGGCATAAATACTATGTAGGAGGCACTATGGGGGTATAAATGTAGTGTGAGGTCACTACAGGGGTATAAATACAGTTTGGGGCACTATGGGGGGGGGGCACTACCATTGTCCCTATTTGGCCTTTTGAAGTTGGGAGGTATGCTACAGTGCTTCTTACAATACTGTAGACCAATGTTTACCAACCTGTGGCTCCCCAGATGTTGCAAAACTACAACTCCCATCATACCTCAACAACCTGCAGCCATTATGGCATAATGGGAGTTGTAGTTTTGCAACAGCTGGTGAGCCACAGATTGGTAAACCTAGGTCTACAGTATTATAAGTAAAGATATAGTAAAATAAAAGCTGTGATTGTTGCTAGGGTATGAGAGGTAGAGTGAGAAGCAGTGCCTCAGCAGTTACGGTTACATTAGTGTATACAGACACATGAAGAAACAAATTTATATATATATATATATGTACATACAAACACATTACAGCAAGCAGATACTGGAGATGTATAATGTACTTACTTTTACCATAGATTATACAATGGATCTCTAAGTGAGCCATTGGCAACATATCTTATTTTTTGTCTATTAGCATGATGGCCATTCAAAACGTTTTGAAAACATTTGAAAGGTTTTAGAGAAGATTTTAATACATGAGACCATTTCAAAGAAAATTTCTACCACATATCTAATGCAAGGAGGTGAATCCTCATTTACAGACAGTTATCACCTAAAGCATAAAATGTAACATATTTTGGAAATATGACAATGGGGATGCTACCAAGTTTTTATTTATTTTTTTAATACCACTGCTCTGCATCAAAAATTCAGATATCTTTTTATGTAAATGAAACATAATTACCAAACCAATTTCTGATTTAATAATATAATGAATATGTTATTTTGGTTGGCAATCTTATTCAAGTTCCTTTGTTCATATTCAGCCAATTATGCATCCAGAACTGCTAGTTTATAGCACAGATTATGCCTATAGGTATATATACAGCATATTTCAGTGTATAGGTATACATATTTTTATATATATTATACTGTATTTCAAGCTTGTTAGTCATCATCATTTGATTTACGTACAGTGCATTTGTTCAAAGAAACTTACTTTTCTCCTGTTTTGTGGGCTCTTCATTTGTCAAGTGTTTTTCCGGCATTTCAAACGCCTGATTTATATTTCCATTTTGCTCGTTATCAGGGGTTACTTTGACATCCTCATTTAGCTGTTTGGCATTCCCATTCAGCTGGCACTCACTCTTGTCAGCCCGATCAACAACAAGCTCATCTACTTTCTCCTCTGAGCTATATAGTTGCTCAATCACAGCCTGGGCTATTGGAATCATCATGGCTGTTGTAGCTGTATTAGTGATCCACATAGATAAGAAAGCTGTTACAATCATAAATCCTAGAAGCAATCTAGAAAAAAATTAGCAATTAATATGTAGTTTATTCACACCAGGTTTGTAGTAGCCAACAGCTACTTTACATGGGGTTTACAAAGTTAGAAAAGTATGGCAGAGTGTTTCAAAAACAGCACCACTTTCTCAGGCCGTTGCTCCCTTAGGATCAGTGTAGTGGAAATGTAGTATTGAAGAATGAGGTCAGAATTAAACATACAATAGTCTCTTTTAGTAAGTGCAACTTAAAACTTTAAAAACATTCAATAGCAGCAATTTCCAAGTGCAATTCTCTCTGGCACCAGCAAGGATTATGGAGACAGATAGGAATGCATTTAGATTGTAGTAGTCTAGTAATCTTCTGGGTGATGGGTGTCTTCACTGTAGTCCCTCACCTTACAGCAGTGTCTATAGATGCTGGTTATAGCTGTTCACTCTGCTGTAGAGCTTCTCAAGACTTCACTTGAGACAGAAGAATAACTGATCACTATGGAGGATCTGTAAGCAGGAGCAGGAGCTCAGCAATGTGCTTCCTCTCATCTCTGTCTCTGGACAGAAACTTCTCCTCTTGGAGGGAGCAGGACCAAGCCATTCCTACCATGAGGGGAGGAACAGGGTGGTTAGCCCTGTTCTTTGTTAACCCTCTGCCATCCATATTATCTGCTGGTATGCATGGCCAGAAACATACAAAATACGTAATGCACAACAGACATGTCAGGAGAGTCAGATCCTCTTTAAACTGTCAGAACCTAGAAACACGTGTTCACTTTCCTTGAAGCAACTCCGCGGGAGAAATGAAGAATTACAGATCTCTCGCTTAAATTAACAGAGCAGGGATCAACAACCTTTGACATACCAGCTGCTGTGAAACTACAACTCCCAGCATGCACTCTTACTCAGCTGTTTTTGTAACTCCAATAGAAGTGAAAGGAGGTTTCTGAGAGTTGTAGTTTTAGATCATCTGGAGCGTCGGAGGTTGCTGATCCCTGCCATAAAGCATGAACTCACAGAGCAGGTTTGACTCCAACAATCAGCAACACCCTTAATGCTATCCTCTTGTGCAAATTCCATTTTTCAACTGAGATTGCCACTAGCATTCCTCCAATAAATAACATGTTGGTGTCCTTCAGATATTGACTGCAGGCCTGAAATAAAAAATAAAAACCGAAGTGAGATAAATTAGGCAACTTGGTGCATTTGTCAAACGGGACATAAATAAATGCTAATGGTATTTACTAGACTCGTTGAATTTTGTGTATGCTTTTCCATAAAATGATTATGCTTGGACCACACCATGATTCCTAACCATTTCTCATTAGACAAACTAACCATGTCTGGTTAGACGCCAATTACCGTATTTTTCGCTTTATAAGCACCCGATGATAAGACGCACCCCAGATTTTAGTAGGAAAATAAGAAAAAAATATTTTTCATCAGACCTCATATCAGACGCCCATTAAATTTCAGGACATCACATCAGACCCCCATCAGCCCTTTCAGACCCCATCAGACCTCAAATCAGCCCACTTAGCCCCCATAATAGCCCACTCAGCCCCCATCAGACCTCAAATCAGCCCATATCAGCCCACTCAGCCCCCATCAGACCTCAGATCAGCCCCCATAGCAGCCCACTCTGCCCCATCAGACCTCAGATCAGCCAACTGTGCCCCCATATCAGCCCACTGTGCCCCTATCAGACCTCAGATCAGCCAACTGTGCCCCCATCAGACCTCAAATCAGCCATTCAGCCCATATCAGCCCACTCAGCCCCCATCAGACCTCAGATCAGCCCACTGTGCCCCCATTAGACCTCAAATCAGCCAATCAGCCCATATCAGCCCACTCAGCCCCCATCAGACCTCAGATCAGCCCCCATATCAGCCCACTGTGCCCCATATCAGCCCACTGTGCCCCATATCAGCCCACTCTGCCCCATCAGACCTCAGATCAGCCAACTGTGCCCCCATATCAGCCCACTGTGCCCCTATCAGACCTCAGATAAGCCCACTGTGCCCCCGTCAGACCTCAAATCAGCCAATCAGCCCATATCAGCCCACTCAGCCCCCATCAGACCTCAGATCAGCCCCCATATCAGCCCACTGTGCCCCCATATCAGCCCACTCTGCCCCATCAGACCTCAGATCAGCCCACTGTGCCCCATATTAGTCCACTGTGCCCCTATCAGACCTCAGATCAGCCCACTGTACCCCATCATACATCAGATCAGCTCACTGTGCACCCATGTCAGCCCACAGTGCCCCTATCAGACCTCAGATCAGCCCACTGTACCCCTATCAGACCTCAGATCAGCCCACTGTGCCCCATCAGACCTCAGATCAGCCCACTGTGCCCCCATATCAGCCCACAGTGCCCCTATAAGATCTCAGATCAGCCCACTGTACCCCCATCAGACCTCAGATCAGCCCACTGTGCCCCCACCATACATCAGATCAGCCCACTGTGCCCCCATATCAGCCCACAGTGTCTCTATCAGACCTCAGATCAGCCCACTGTGCCCCCATCAGACCTCAGATCAGCCCACTGTGCCCCCACCATACCTCAGATCAGCCCACTGTGCCCCCATATCAGCCCACAGTGCCCCTATCAGACCTCAGATCAGCCCACTGTGCCCCTATCAGACCTCAGATCAGCCCTCTGTGCCCCCATATCAGCCCACTCTGCCCCATCAGACTTCAGATCAGCCCATCAGAACAAAATAAAAAACACTCTTACCTCTCCTGCGCTGTGGCTCCTGTCCGGGTGCAGCACTCCTCTGTCTTCTCCTGCTGGTGCTGCACTGTCACCTGACTGCGTGCAGCGTCAGGTCATAGTGTGCGCACTACGTCCTGACGTTGTACGAGGTCAGGACAGTGCAGTGCCAGGAGGAGAAGACAGAGGAGCGCTGGACCCGGAGCAGAGCTGCAGTGCAGTAGGGTGAGTATGTTTCCCCGTTCCAAGCACCTTATGCATACTAGTGAGCGCTTCCATAATGGAAGCGTTCACTAGTATTCGCTTTATAAGACACACGGCCATTTTCCCCCTACTTTTGGGGGGGAAAAAAGTGCGTCTTACAAAGCGAAAAATACGGTACATGTCTGTTGTCAAGATTGTCCCATGACCAAAACCATTATATGTGTAATAGTTGCAGAGGCATAACTACCATAGTGGAAGACCATGCGACTGCTATGGGGCCCAGGGCAAGAGGGGGCCCAGTCTCAGTTGGGATTATCTCCTCTTCTACTGGAGGTGAAAACTTGGTCAGGACCCTCTAAAGGAACAACTTTTAGCAAATGAGGCAGTGGAAAATGGCCCAAGGGTCATAGAAAGGGGTTTAGACGGAAACCCTTGTGTCCTGTGTGGGGGGCCTGGTTTGATGCTTGCTATGGGGCCCTTACTTCTCTATGTACACCACTGAATAGTTGTATATGAAGTAAAAATTATAAATTATTTATTGCACGAGAGAAAGTGTCTTACCGCTGTTGAGTCCATGATACCCATCATTGGAAAGAGCACCACTGGGAAGAGGGCCGTAACAGCCAATGGGAGAGCTTCTGTGCACCAGAACAAAGCCATCACAATGATCACATAGCCACAGCTTGCTTCCTGCGTAACAAGTTATAAAACAAATCTCAGTTACAGAATCCCACCTAAATCAAGCCTTTTCTGCTATCAGCCTACCATTGAGGAACCTGTAAGGGGGTGTCCTGAGGAGGACTGTTAGAGCTTAACCAGCTTCCAGTAAATGGAACTTTGTTCAAGTCAAATACACTGGATTCAGTTGATGACCAGAGATTGTGATCCAAAAAGCCACTACTGCAACTGCCTACTGTGTATGGTGGTCCTGCCAATGTGTATCATCTGCCCTGCTACTGTAGGCAAAGAACTGTGAAGTTACCTTGCTCTCATTGAGGTGAATCCCAAACAGCTGAGCAGCAAGGGGTGCTGACAACGAGGGGTGCTGAATGCTGACAATCAGATATACAGTAGATGGTCTGTTCTGAGAACAGGCCATCAATATAAAAGAAGTGGACAATCCTTTAAAGTTTTTGCCCGTCCTAGAAACCCGTAAGTAGAGATGAGCGAATCATCCAAAATTCGCTTCTCCAAATATTTGCCGAATTTCTGACAAGATTCGTACTTAAACGAATTTATTCGGTCGAATGTACATTAAAAAAAACAAAATGTTGCTTTGCGAACATTCCTGCAGAAATTACGAACGTACATTCAGCGTAGTTAAAAGTACGCATTACATAAGGATTAGCGTACAAAAGTGCGTACGAATCCTTAGTGTACTATTAACGCACGAATGCGTCATATGCATGAGGCTAGGCCGCAGCGTACAGTCGTTAGAGACAGTCCATATGAGGTAGAAAAATAAGGTGCGCACTGCTAGCTATCCAGCTAAGTGCATAATTTACTAAAAACACTGGACAATAAGTGCATAATAGGACACATACATTGCAGTACCTGAAAAAGAATACACACAATGGGCTAAAGTGCTGAGTCAGTAAAAACAGTGTAGCTAAAATACAGCAAAGACATAAGTATGCAAATATTTTAGTGCAATCAATTTCACATTTGCAAGCATAAAAGGCTCAGATATACATTAGAGTCTCTCCTCGTGGCTCTTTAGCATGATAAAACACTGTCTGGAACACATAGTCCAAAATTCAATTGTAATCCACGTGAGGTAATATTGTAATCCAAACAGGTAACGTGTAATCCACATGGATAATAGAAAATAGCAGCCTTTTTCCAAAGGGGGCTCTCAAATAACCTGAGAAGGGGGGGGGGAGGAAAATAGGCACGTTTAGGCGCAACTGGGACTTTTCTATGGTGTGGCTCCCATAGGTCCTCCTTAGGTGTCCATTACATCACCCAGCCAGTAGAATGGCTCCTCAGACGAGGGACCTGAAGTCCTCCTCACTGGAACTGCTGCGAAACGTCATCAGAGGATGCTCCTGCCTCTTGTAGGGCACGCTCGCTGTTGTAGTAGAACTCCAGTGCCCTCTTCTTCCGGAATTCGGACTTGACTGGGTCCGGGTGGTGGTGACGCTGGCGAGCGCTGCAGCCATTTGCGCTTTTCCGGATCCTGCTGCCGGGACAGCAGGGGTAAGGACTTCCGGCTGCAGCGGTTCTGGCAAGGTTGCATCCAGGGAAATAGCCCCAGCTTCCATGGCTGCTGCTAGCTTCATCTTCCACGGCAGCTGGTATTGGTGGATGACCGTGGATTGGAACGTAAATGATGTTGTCGTCAGCTGACACAGCTGAAAAGACTGTGGTGGTGGTGGTGCTGGCAGTCCAGGAATCAGAGGCTCCGGATGTGGCTTTTCCCTGAACCGGAGGACGCCATCTGGGGACTCCTGAAGGCAGTGCAAGCGTCCTGGACCTGGTGGTTCATCTGGCCACACCTCAGGTTCTGTTGTAGGTACCAGCGGCTTTGAAAGGAGGGTAACCCTGGTCGCAAAAGGGCCTTTCAGGGACGCCATGGGGGTGTACTCCACCTGATTCTCCACGTACAGGCTGTGCCGAGGTTGTGGCAGGTACGGCCGTTTCACCGGCCTGTGGCCCACATAATACTCCTTTCCATCCTCATCGTCTGCCAGGAAGCCAGACCCTCTCTCAACGGAAAACCACAGGACCGTTCCCTTTCGGCATTCCAATGCAGGATCTCCCAGCCTAGGGTGGTCCAGTACCTGGATGACCCACTCCTCCACAGCGTTTTTATAGTCCCAGAGGGACTGCGCATGGGCCGTCACCAATGGTGGCACAATCGGGTTCTGCCTTATGGAAGGTGTTGTTGTGGATCTCCTCCTGGGCGGCGAAGTGGACGCTCCAGCCACCTCTGCCGCATGAGCCACAGCAGACGCTCCAGCCGCACCAGCCACAGCAGACGCACCAGCCGCCTGATGACGAAGAACCGCCTCACGATGCGTAGCTAACTCCGCAGGCGGTAAGGAGAATAAGGGCACTGTTGGTGGTTTACTCGCCCTCAGTTTAGAGCGTGACACCCTGATGTCTGGAGTGGGCGGTGGTTCAGGGAACTCGTCCCTAAAGGCCATCTGGTTCCAGTTGGGACGCAGCTCTTTAGCCATGCTTGCTACTTGCTCATTGTTCAGCGCTGGTCTAAACTGGTTCAGAGGAGGGTGGAGTACTGAGGAAGGAGTCTTCACTATGTTGGTTGTGATGGGCTATGTTAAAATATTTTTATACCAGCAGTACAATAGATGTCAGTATGAACTGCTAATTTGTGGTTCCATTTATTTATTTAAAATCCACACTGCAAGTTAAGCTATGTGCAGATTTCAATGTGGAAACTTTCTGTAGTAGGTGGACGACATTTTTATTCAAATCTCATCCACTTTTCAAATCTCATCCTACTTTAAATTCTGCATATTTTCCACATGCTATTCTGCTGCAGAAAATCTGCAGAATTCATGCCATGTGTGGCTGAACCCAAGATGGGGGGGGGGATTGTAAAGATCGTGGGTACATGGAGCCAAAATGTCTTTGCAGCAAACTCTGCAGAGGCGAGGGTGGTAGCAAGAAGTCAAAGAGAAGATGGCAAAAGCAAACAACTTTAATCAGAGAAGATGTTATCTGTAATTGCCTTTGATTGTGCCTGATGATTAATTTGCAAGAAGTGATACTTAATGGCTATGGAAACCTTTGTGCATAAAAAATCAATAAACTCATATCTTACTAAAATGCAGCAGAAATTAAAAGTGCACTTGGTTTTTTTTTATTCAGTCTTATGCACTCTGCAATGCTCCTACCTGGTTTTCAAGCACTTTTCTCTTCACAGTCCAGGCTCTGTGGGCGTCCCCTCAGCACTGATGCTCATAGCACTTCATCAGGGAGAGCGAGTGAGTGATTCTGCGCTTGGCCGGCGCTGTCTGCACTGCAGGATATAACGATACATCGTACAGTACAGACTCCGCTGGCCAAGTGCAGGATCTCTCTCTTCCTATTGAAGCACTGATTTCTCATACAATAAGAATTGATGGTTATATGGATCACTAACATATATACTGTATTCATAAGAACAGAACGCTGCTAACCCCTTTAGCAAACTTTCATTGCTAGCCGAGTGTGCGTTCCACATAATAAATAAATTAGTGAAAAATTTTAAAATTTTTTCCAAAGGTGTACATGGCCTTTAAGCTGGTCATACTCATGCAATAGATGCTGGAAGAGCAATTGTTCTGCTGCTATGTCTCCCCCCTCTCTCCCAACTTCCCTAGACACATACATGCTTGGTTTGGATGAACGTGTATGTGTGTCTGATCAGGTAAGGGAAGAAAACTGCTGCCAGATGATTCTAGCAGCGGCCAGGGGCATAGCTATATGGGGTGCAGAGGTAGCAATCGCTACTGGGCCCAGGAGTTTGAGGGGGCCCAAAGACCCTTGTGATGCATAAGAAGACACTGGTATTATAGAAAGTGCATGCTGGTCAAGTTACACCTCTGGCTGGAGGGAAGAGGTTAGGTCAAGAATTTGGCATGGGGGGTGCTGTTTCAATTTATGCAGCACGAAGGCTATGTGCTTCCCTGCCCCTGGCCACAAAGCAAGCTGAACTCTTACACCAGGGCCCATGGGCCTTTAGTTACACCCCTGGTGGTGGCTTATCTTCTGAGAGAAAAAAATGATTAGACCAAAATTTCCTTTTGACCGATCCTTCTTCCCCATGACAAAATGGTGTTGGAGGAGACTCAGAAGCTCCCCTTATGCGGTTTGGCCAAACATACACTAATATGCAAGGGGGCCTTACCTTTACAATGCTTGTCCTACTATCTGACCACTATATGATTGCTGTTTCATTCTCTGCTGAGTCTCAGTATATTGGTAATATTTGCAGTAACCGCTGTGCTAAATGGCTTAAAACCAAGTTCATTACATTACATCACATTTCCTCAGAAATACCTGAATCATGATTTTAATTATTAAGTAAGTGTAACTAGGCCTTTCACAGGGCGTATTCAAGCTTAGAGACTAGTGATGGTGAACTTTTTACAAGTTACAGTGCCCAAACTGTAACCCAAGACCCACTTATTTATTGCAAAGTGCCAACATGGCAATTTAACCTGAATACTGAAGTTTTGGTTTAGAAAAACAACTCATACATTAACATGGACCGGAAAGCGACCTAAAAGCAGCCCTGGCACACAGACCTTACCTGCCCCCAAACATAAAATGGCTACAAAGCGACTTGGGCTGCAAAGATGACCTATGTATTATACTGCCCTGTATATGGATTCCACATACAGGACAGTATAATACATACGTAGGTCATAGTCTCCTTACATACATCCTTCATTTACAGGGCAGTATAATACATATCTCATCACCTCCTTCCTTACAATATCCATATATACATCCTCTTTATACAGGTCAGTATAATATATAGGTCATCGTCTCCTTAAAGGGGCTCTCCAGGAAATAAGAAAATGAAAATACTTAAATATTACTTTATTATAAATATATTCCCAAATACCTTTCATTAGTTATATTAGCTCGTTTTGTCTAGCGAGCAATCATCAAGAGAAATAAAATGGTAGCTGTCCTATTACTACACAGAAAACCTGTCGTAAACACACAGCAGCACAAGTTGCTTACCAACACTGAGCTAAAGAACTGCTTCATCCTCCTCTCTGCTTGTCAGCGATTATGATCCTGAATACAGCAGGTAAAATCTTCAGCTGAATATCTGTAGGAATGTAGTTCATGATGAGACATGAAGTACAGAGAGGAGGATGTGAGTGTGGGTGATGAGCAACAGCTCTTTATGCAATCTCCATTACCACAGTCTGTCCTGTCTGACCTCTCTTCATGTCTCCTCATGAACTCCATTCCTACAGAGATTCAGCTGAAGATCTTATCATCTGTATTCAGGATAATAATCCCTGACGAGCAGAGAGGAGAATGAGACAACTCTTTTCCTCAGTGTTGTGAAGTAACTTGTCCTTCTGTGTGATTAGGACAGGTTTTGTGTGCACTAATAGGACGGCAGCCATTTTATTTTCAATGATGATTGCCTCCTCGACAAAAAGACCCATTATATCTAATGAAAGGTATTTGGGAATATATTTATAATAAAGTAATATTTAAGCATTTTCTTAATTCACGGAGAACCTCTTTAACCCTTTGACTCTGCAGCCAGTTTTGGCCTTCGTGACCAGGCCATATTTTTTAAATCTGACCTATGTCACTTTATGTGATAATAACTTTGGAATGGTTTAAGTTATCCATGTGATTTTGAGATTGTTTTTTGGTAAAACATTTTACTTCATGTTAGTGGTATATTTTGGTTGATATACTTTTAGTTTTTGTTTTTTTTTAAATAGGAAATTTGGTGAAAATTCGTAAAAAATGGCTATTTTCAAAGTTTAATAATTTCTGCTTTTTTTTTTAATAAAAGTGTATATATGTATATAGTGTATATATGTATATAGATCTATGGGGTTTTATACAATACAATGAATGGTTTGTACAGTGCTACGAAATTAATAAAGATTTTTTTATGGATGAAATGTAGTGATTTATTGATGAAATGTAGTGATTTATTGATGAAATGTAGTGATTTATTGATGAAATGTAGTGATTTATTGATGAAATGTAGTGATTTATTGAAATTAATAGAGAGAACCCTATCTAAACTGTATAACTAATCTACCTAAACTACCTAGACTAACTAAACTACCTAAAACTACCTTCCTACACTGACTGCCCTACACCAGCTATGGGGAGGTGAAGGGGTTAATGATTTTTTAAAGTTTTATGACTTAACAATTCTGTCACTGTGTGACAGAAACTGCTGCAGCTGCCTGGAGCTTTGATCTTTCTTCCTCTCTGCTCTGCTCCGCCTGCTCTGAGCGCTGAAGCAGGCGTGAGCAGCGCTTGCAGCCCAGGCTCATATCGGGGCTGGCCGCGGACAGAAAAAACAGCGATCCTGCTGGTAAGTACCCGCCCCTCCTGCCCACACTGCCGGTGCTTCTATTAGCACCCGGCACTTCCAGAAAATGCTGCGCTGAGAAGCGCTAGCATTGCTTTTTCCAGTCCACGTAAATTAGCGGGCTGCAGGTTTAAGGACCAGCCCTGCAGCCCGTTAATTTACGTGGGCTGGTCTTCAAGAGGTTAAGTATAATATATAGGTCATAGTCTCCGTATATACATCCTCCATATACAGGGCAGTATAATACACAGCTCATCACCTCCATCCTTACAATATCCATATATACATCATCCATATACAGGGCAGTATATTACATATCTCACCATCTCCTTACATTAGATATATATAGATATATAGATATATATATACATACTCCATATACAGGGCAGTATTATACACAGCTCATCACCTCCTTCCTTACAATATCCATATATACAGTGCCTTGCGAAAGTATTCAGCCCCCTGGAACTTTTCAACCTTTTGCCACATTTCAGGCTTCAAACAAAAAGATATAACATTTTAAATTTTTGGTCAAGAATCACCAAAGTGGGTCACAATTGTGAAGTGGAACAAAATTTATTGGATCATTTAAACTTTTTTTGTAATAATAAAACTGAAAAGTGGGGCGTGCAAAATTATTCGGCCCCCTTGCATTAATACTTTGTTGCACCACCTTTTGCTGCAATTACAGCTGCAAGTCGCTTGGGGTACGTCTCTATCAGTTTTGCACATCTAGAGACTGAAATTCTTGCCCATTCTTCCTTGCAAAACAGCTCGAGCTCTTTGAGGTTGGATGGAGAGCGTTTGTGAACAGCAGTTTTCAGCTCTTTTCACATATTCTCAATTGGATTCAGGTCTGGACTTTGACTTGGCCATTCTAAGACCTGGATACGTTTATTTTTTGAACCATTCCATTGTAGATTTTGCTTGATGTTTGGGATCATTGTCTTGTTGGAAGATAAATCTCCGTCCTAGTCTCAGGTCTTTTGCAGACTCCAACAGGTTTTCATCCAGAATGGTCATGTATTTGGCTCCATCCATCTTCCCATCAATTTTAACATTCTTCCCTGTACCTGCTGATGAAAAGCAGGCCCAAACCATGATGCTGCCACCACCATGTTTGACAGTGGGGATGGTGTGTTCAGGGTGATGAGCTGTGTTGCTTTTGCGCCAAACATATCGTTTTGCATTGTTTCCAAAAAGTTGGATTTTGGTTTCATCTGACCAGAGCACCTTCTTCCACGTGTTTAGTGTGTCTCCCAGGTGGCTTGTGGCAAACTGTAAACAAGACTTTTTATGGATATCTTTGAGAAATGGCTTTCTTCTTGCCACTCTTCCATAAAGGCCAGATTTGTGAAGTATTCGACTGACTGTTGTCCTATGGACAGACTCTCCCACCTCAGCTGTAAATCTCTCAAAGTTCATCCAGAGTGATCATGGGCCTCTTGGCTGCATCTCTGATCAGTCTTCTCCTTGTTTAAGATGAAAGTTTAGAGGGACGGCCGGGTCTTGCAGTGGTCTGATACTCCTTCCTTTTCAATATGATCGCTTGCACAGTGCTCCTTGGGATGTTTAAAGCTTGGGAATTCTTTTGGTATCCAAATCCGGCTTTAAACTTCTCCACAACAGTATCACGGACCTGCCTGGTGTGTTCCTTGGTCTTCATGATGCAGAACCCTGAGACTATCACAGAGCAGGTGCATTTATACGGAGACTTGATTACACACAGGTGGATTCTATTTATCTTCATCAGTCATTTAGGACAACATTGGATCATTCAGAGATCCTCAATGAACTTCTGGAGTGAGTTTTCTGAACTGGAAGTAAATGGGCCGAATAATTTTGCATGCCCCACTTTTCAGTTTTATTATTACAAATAAAAAGTTTAAATGATCCAATAAATTTTGTTCCACTTCACAATTGTGACCCACTTGTTGTTGATTCTTCACCAAAAATTTTAAATGTTATATCTTTTTGTTTGAAGCCTGAAATGTGGCAAAAGGTTGAAAAGTTCCAGGGGGCCGAATACTTTCGCAAGGCACTGTACATATATATGTACAGCACATGTATATATACATGTATGTATATTATATATATATATATATATATATATATATATATATATATGATGTAAGGAGATGGTGAGATATGTAATATACCGCCCTGTATATAGATGATGTATTACATCATCTATATACAGGGCAGTATATCACATAGCTCATCATCTCCTTATATACATCTTCCAATAGAAGACCTCCATAATATGGAGTCTATTTACAGGCCTGAGGCCTACTTACGTTGACTCAAGGGTCCCAAACTGTATGGGAGTCCACCAGGTGCTGAGGCTGCAGGGGATAGGACGGGAGTCAGAAGTGCAGCAGAGTGTCAGCTCTCCTTCCTCCGCACAGCCATGTTGCCGACGGCCCACACAGCTAGTGGAGGACCAACCAGGATGCTTCACCATGCTTCACATTTAAAGAGTGGACTGGCCGGCCCCCAGATTGCCAGTCCAGTCGTGCCTGCCTATAATCTGGCCATGCGTCCGTGCCCACAGAGAGGGCGCTGAGTGCCCCCCTCATAGGTTCACCACCACTGTTCTAGGTAGTAAAAAATTAAATTTGTGCGCAAGACTGCAAGTGTATCGAGAAAGTATATGTTTTCCAATTTGTAACTGTTTCATAAGGTATTCGAGCCAAGACAATTACTTTTATTGCAACTATATAATTGTGCATTTGGAGGAAGTTTCAAGGTCCACAAAGCTGATCTTTCAAATCCCTTTCATGCCTTGCCAGGCAAAAGTGTGAGTAAGCTTTTAAAAATATATATATATTTTTTCATTTAAGCAAAATCATAGTTCAAAGGGTCGACTGTAAAGTGATTTGATTCTTAAAGCATCTGCCCAGTGTAGGGGAGAGTACAATGTTAGGGGTTACCTTCTTTTTATAAATTGCTCCACAAAATTGATCAGAACCCTGAAATATTTCTGAAGTTGAACAGATACTATATTGTGAATTCTCAGCACATTAGGAGATGTATGAGCAGTGTAGTAAGGGGCACACTACCATGTCTAAGCTGACAGTAAGTGGGCACTGTTACTGTGTACCTAGTGTCAGAGCTAAATGCTGGCTTAGTAAGTAAGACGGAAGCTCATGTACGGAGCTGCCAGCAGTTACTGTTGGCAGCAAGTCACACAGATAGGCAGAGACACAGGACACGTATAATGAGGCAGGCTGTAAGCCATCTTCAGAGCTCAGTAGAACGCTGAAGACAGACGTTCCTTAGCAATGCTCATTTACAATGTTGCTAAGGAGATGCATCCTGTTTATGCATACCTCTCAACCGTCCCAGATACAGCGGGACAGTCCCAGGTTTCAGTGGCCGTCCCGCGGTCCCGGAACAAGGGAGGTATGTCCCGCTCTAAGTCATCTGTCTATAGAAAGCAGAGAGAGTTGCCTATAATGATGATGCAGAGATCCATCTGGTTCTCTGGAGGTCATCACTAACGAGTGTTTCTACGAATGCTAGTTAGTAGCTACGATCTGGCCAAACATCGGCTTGTGTAATATAAGCTTTACTGAGCTAATGGCAGATCTAAGTCCAACCAGACTTCCTACAGGGGCAGAGTCATATACTGGTACATTACAAGGCATTAACACATTAATTAACAAAAACAGTTTGCAAGTACTCTTCTTAGGTAATGCAAATGTCCAACAGGTGCAGGTCCCACCTCTGGGACACAGTCCTATCTGAAGAACAGGGTCCTCTTTCATGGCACAGAGTGTGTTTACTAAGCTACTTTCAGACATACCATAGCAGTGAAAGGAGAAATGCCTCCTCTCTATTCCGAGTAGCATACAATGGGATCTTGTTCTTGAGATACGGTATGAGGTGGGACTCGCACCTATCAGACATTTATGGCATATTCTGTGGATCTGCCATATAAGTCCAGATGAGACAACCTATTTAACCTAACTGAAGAGGGGAAACAGAGATGGACTATATATTTGTTTTGTTAAAATGCTGCCACCAAGTCAGGGAAGGGTGTCACCTCAGACAAACTTCTCTCCTCACCTCATAAATCATGGACCTGCGAACAGCAGAAAAACATCTTATATCAAATGTGTACTGAGGTGAAGTCCACAATGTGCAGAACAACCCTGCAGTGGCAGAGAATGTGGATAGAATGCAAAGTCCAAAAAGCTTATCTTTTACCTAATGCCTAGAAAATGGGCCAGACAAGTTGCTGACAGTCTCAGGCACATGGAAAAGTACTGTATTGGCTAGTGGAAGAAATGTATTAAAGGGGTTGTTCACAGGATAGAGGATACATTTTTGATCGGTGGGAGTCTGCCACTGGTGGGAGCACCCACTGATCATGAGAATGAGAGCCCTGTGTTTCCTTGTTTTAATAAAGACAATTATTCCCTATACTGTAGATAGGGAATAAGTGTATGTAGTGGGAGAACTCCTTAAAAGTATTAAAGAAGTACTCCAGCAATGTTTTGC